>WEIS01093940.1:12672-26177 GCA_013389965.1 Todus mexicanus
CCAGCTACAAAAATAGATTTCTTTTCCTCTTCCCCAGCTATTGTTGGCAAACATTAGTTCTAGCGAGAGAAGCTATTTCTGGACTTTTATTGGCAAGTTCTATGTTCAGAGACTAAAGGAAGGAACTGGCTGACAGTGGAAAAAAATGTTACAGATGACTTTCAAGAAATGCAGTTTAAGCCAAGCTTTTATGCACATTTCTCTGACAAAACCCAACTCAAACCAAACCAAACCACAAAAACCCCTGAAGTCTTCATTAACTGCTGCTAGTAGAGGTCATATGTGTGAGGATTAGTGAGAGAAAAAGGCACATGTAGAATACTATTGTCTGTCTCAGACTAACAACTTCACGGTCACTGCCATAGATGCTCTCTTATTTCATTCATGTCTCTTCTTTTGCAGAGGAAAATCCCCTGCTTCTTAGTACAAACTGCTAAACATGACTGAGGTGGAGTTTCTAGCAGATTTTTGTACATGGTATTATCTCTTGCATGGGTTGATGTTCACTTACCAGACAAGCTCACACATGTGAATTCACACACACACACACACACCCCCCCCCATCACAGATGCCTAAGGACACATTCCTAAGACACAGGGACCACAACAAATAGCCCCCTTCATAAGTACATGGTTAAAAGAATATGCTTACCAGACACATCAGTGCACATTTGCACACTTGAAGGCCTGAGAGAACATGTTTTGGACTAATTCCCACACTTACATGAATCTACCCCACATTCAGTCGTAGTTATTCACCAAACAACACCAGGTTTGCACTCACAAATATTCACCACACAAACACACCACCAGTACAAACACCCAGTGTGCGATAAAGGAAAGCACAGACATGTAGCTAAATGAAAACACATGGAGATTCATATCTGTTTCTCTTGTAAACTACACACACAGCCTTCATGCATTTATTTACACTATGCTAATAATTTTAAGTAATTAGTAAAACACAAGAACACAGATCTTGGTCTTATACAAGTGAATTAATTACACGCAGCAACACTCATCACACCCAATACATACAAAGGGATAGCACAGAATTGATTTTCTATTTCCCAGGCATTTATTTCAGCATAACTGAGATTTATTCATCAACGAGCTAAGAAACAACACAATAAAAATGACTAAATGGAAACATAATAATTAAGCCCTTTTACATAGAGCCAAGCTGAGCAGTACTATTACTCAGACTCTTCCAGATTCCTAATAAAAAAAATCAAAAAAGATTGGCAAATAATATGTGAAAAAAACCCCAAACCCTGCGGTTTTTCACAGCTTTGTTTGTATGTGAAAACAGTACACTTGTCAGCAAGCAATGGATTATGCAGACTATAGTCATGCATAAGCATATACCTGTGCTGTGCTGTGCTTTCTCAGCTGAACTTACCCTGCCCTACTCATGCTTCTCCACACTGCAGTCTCTGCCATTCCAGTTTCAGACCAGAAAACGCAACTGACCCCACCTTCAGCAGGCCAAGCTGCAACACTTATGAACTTCCCCCTGGTGTTTCTCTAAAGACACGCCAAAGTCCCTTAGTCAGGTGTCAGTCTTAAGCCAAGAAATGGAAATAAAAATATTCAGGTACTGAAAACATTCAAATCCATCTGTGATTGAACATCTCCTCCCCTGCTGCTCTGCCTAGTTCTGCAGCCTCTCTTGCAGCTTCCAAACTCTTCTCTTCTGCATCTCAAACCCACTAAGGATTATGTGTAATCAGTAAAGTCTTAATTCATTCCCTACAGGTTTTCGTACCAGGTTTGGAAGAGCTGTAGGCACATAGAATCACAACAGCAAAACATTCACTCATAGGGAAACAGGAAGTTCGCAGAGGCAGATTACATGGTTATACACAGAATTAACCTCTCCATGGACACTATGGTTGATTTTCCCTCCAAATGAAAATGGAAAGCAAATTCTATAAAACCTTATAGACCAAGTTCTCTATATATAACAAGTAATTTTGTGCTGCTGTGCACAAAAATGCCATGTGCCATGGATGCAAAAGATCTTAAGGATTTATGTTTTCTTTTTATTTTACCCCCTTTAAATTCAAGCACATACACATAAATGAAATATATTTTGGGGTTATGGAAAGCCTCTGTAGTATTGACAGAAATATTCTGAGTAAAACACTTCTGGTTGTCTTGGGAGTCTTCTGGCCGTCTCAAAGGGGCAGCCTTCAATTACTGATTCTGTATTTTAAGAAGCTCTTTAAGGTTTAGATTCTGGATGAGGAGTTATGAGATCTGCCATTTAATTCAGTTTATCACAGTTGTACACTTTCAGATGAAATCAGTGGAACTGACTGGAAAGAGTAGGATACTTAATGAAGCACCTTGGGGATTGAAATATCTGTTATTCAATGTTCACAAAATAAGCCTCTCTCCAAAATTTTACCCTCCCTTATATCAACCAGTCAGGATCTCGAGCAATGCCAGCCTGACCTTAAATGGTACCTGGACTGTACTTATGTCTTACGTATCCTGAACAGGCCTAGAAGAGCAACATGCTTCTCATTTTTGGGATGCACGAGCCGATAATAAGCTAAATCTGTAACACAATGAATTTGAGCCCTCTTCCGGTTGTCCCTCTTTTAAGAACCTTTTCACATGAATTCATAAATCTCAGCATTTTCTCTCCTAGAGAGTGACACAAAAGAGACTGAGGCCAAGCTCCAGCCAAGGGGAGCCGCACGATGATTCGCCACGAGCCCACCCACCACATGTTGCACACCCTGTGGCATGCCAACCTCAAAAGCCCCTTCCTTCCAGCCACCATCAGGGCTAGGCTTAGGCTTCTGAAAAGCAGAGAGCCCACAGCTCCAGGGACGCTTGGCCGCACAAGGGCAGGCCAAGGCGAGAAAGGCGCTGATACAGACTCAGGCACTTCACACTTTTCCTATCCGGCCCCCCTGAATCCTCAAAATCCCGTGCCTGGATCCTGAGCGCAGGAGACTGCAGAGAACCAGGGACGCTGCCTGTGTGATTTGCAGCTCCAGAGTCCCTGGAGCTTAAAGCTCTCCAAAGAGACATAGAAAATACTTGATAATATTTCTCCTGCTTTCTAGCAATGAACTCACAGAAGATATCATTCATGCTACACAGCAGTCTACAGCAGACACTAAAATGTTACCTCAACCCCCTGATATCAAGAGTCTGCCCTTGTAATTAGCATCAATAGCATGAATAACAAGTCATCGTTTACACATCTTTGGGGTGCTGAGTATCTCTGAATCAACAGGTCGAGGATACTTAAATAGAATCTGAGTCTAGATCTTAATGGTCTTGCTTTGTCCTGTCCTCCTCTGCCACAAAATCCTTCCCTGTTTTTTTTTTAATTCCCAAAACGTTTATGCTGAGAAAGACATTTCTAAAGAGCTGTAGAAGACCCTAAAGAAAGGTGAGAAGAGTTAAGGAAGATAAGGTGTGCTCCTTTCAACCTTTTGATAAACACTGGATGAACAGTAAGGAGAAAAGGTTACAAGCCGCTTTGCCTTGCTCTACAATGCAGCAGGTAACATCAGCTCAAAGAAGCAGTATTGATAGGCACTGCCTGTGTTGTTTTGCTTTCCACCACCCTGGTACCCCTCAATCAGGTGTCATTGAACTGGACTACACAGTGTGAGGAGGCTGCCCTACCCTTCTGGTCCAATCTCGGCTGGAAGAAGAGGTGGGATAGGACCTCAGACTGCATTCATCTCCTCTGTTGTCCTGTGAGATACCATATGTGAGCATCACATGCACAAACATCAGTGTCGCGAGTGTGCTGTTCTTCAGCAGGCTTCCTATACACTGCACTCTGCACCTCGGCCCTAATTAGTTGCAAACCTAAAGGAACTGAAAAACAGATTTACCGCCTAGCTTTGCATTTACTTAAAGGTCACCAAGGAAATCTGCTTTTTTTTTTTTTTCCTGTGAACAGAGATATCAGAAGCTAATGAAATATGAACCCCATCATTACTGTGTGCATTTTCCTTTCAGTCTTCATTTAGAAATGAGTTCCCTTTCCCCTTCACAGGGGAAGAAGAAAGATTTAGTAGAGAGGCTGAGGCTTGTGCATCTATCTCTGCCTTCTCCCTGCCCTACCAGCACTAGGAAATGTGATGTTGCCACACGACAGCAGAATGCTTCACAAGCCATCATCATTTTAGCTGCATCTAACCCAACATAAACCGAAAAGGAGCTCCATGTGCTACTACATATATACACACAAGATACATGGAGTCACATATTTCAAGCAATACTGATGCTAATTACATACATTCAGCATTCTGCCTATAAGCAGAGATAAACGGTCACACAAATACATACAGACCCTTGTGCTCAACTTGTGTACAAGCGCATGACCTAGTGTGCATACAAGCCGGCAGCTAGATACAGCAAACACAAAACCACTCGAAAAGCTTTATCATGTCCATCCTATCACTCATCGGAGCTAACACCCCATTACTAACTTGCATGCTCATGTCTGTATCCAAACATGCACCTTCCTGACCGCCACCTCTAGGAATGCAAGAAGTCTGGGAATCAATAACCACTTACAGCCCTTCAATCCAGCACTGTCAATGTTGTTCTCCCCTGTTTACGATGACAGACAGGCAGACTAAAGATACGGGACATCAGTATGCAGAAGAGGAGAGGTGGGCACTGTGTCAGCATAAGAAGCAGGCAGATGCTGCTGAATCTGGTAGTGGATGCTCTTGCCCTCCTACAACAAACTGAGCGGAGCTGCCACTGTCCCAGAAACCTTCTGCTTTATTCCCAGGACATCAGTGCCATCAGATAGAACAGAGCAATAACCACAGGCCATTTTCCTGAAATAATGTAATTGTACATACAAAGAGCCAGAAAGAATCCAATTATTATCTGTTTTTGAAGCCTAAGCAATGATCATGTCCATATAAAGGGGTGTTCCATGATCAGTATCACACCAAAACAACTAGATATCATATCCTGCAGAGGAGACAACATGAAACTAAATGCCTTTCAGGCACAGCAGGCTGCCTTTCAAATTGTCAGGGTGCTTTGCTGACCTTTTAAGTGAATGAGCACACAAATGCAGTGAACCTGAGAGCAGCCAATACCTGCGCCAATGAATTTCAACCACAGCATCCAGAACAACCAAAAAGCTGTTGATACTCCCAAAGTCTGACATGAGCTCTAATCACGTACCTTTGTCACAGCCCACAGCCTCACCTGCGCCACCAGCATCTGAACATCCCAGAGCTACTTAGTCTCATCCCACAACACGGCTGCATTCTCACAATCCTCAGTTTGTTACTGTATCCATATTCAGCGATCTCACTTCTGTATTATGAACAAATCCTATTATGCTAGGCCTGAATCTCTCCTGGGCACAGACCAGCATTAATATAAATATAATTTTGGTTGTTCAATAAATGTATGATGTCTGCCGATCTATCTCGTTAAATTAACCACAGGAGTGAATTTCGCATTAGTCGTGACAAGGCTCATTTTCAAAGCTGGTATTTAATACCAGGTCCCAGTACAAATTACACTTCAGCATACACATATCAATGGATTTGGTGAGCATCTATAAGGACCGAATGTATGAAACCATAGAAGCAGTTTTGGTGGCTTGCTGCAGGTATCTAGTCTGTGCAACACATTTAACTAGAGCTGATCAATCAAGTCATTTCAGTATATGTAGGGCTACAGAATCACAGAATTGCTATGGTTGGAAAAGTCCTTTAAGATCATCAAGTTCAACCATTATCTAAATCTACCAGGGCCACTACTGCACTGAGTCCTTAAGCACCACATTTAGATGGCTTTTAAATACATCCAGGGATGGCAATTGAACCACTTCCCTGGGCAGCCTGTTCCAGTCTTTGGTGACCCTTTCGGTAGAGAAGTTTTTCCCATGTCCAACTTAGAACTGCCCTGGCATAATTTGATGCCATTTCATCTTGTCCTGTCAGTTGTGACTTGTGAGAAAAGATCAACAACCATCTCTCTATAATCTCCTTTCAGGTAGTTGTAGACAGTCATAAAGTCTCCCTGAGCCTCCTTTTCTTCAGACTAAACAACCCAGCTCCTCTGCTTTTTGGGGATCCCTCCATCTACTGCCTTTGCCTCGGGGTGGTTCTATCAAGCTCTCTCTCTTTCACACTCACTGATACTCCTTTACCTTTCCAATTCCTCTTCTAACTCCGCCACTCTGCTGAGTAGCTCATTCTCCTGGTCACCCCACACACAGGGGTGTCTCTGCCACTCTCTGGTACGAGTGCCAGGCTCAAGCTCTCCCTGCAGCCAGAGACCTGCCCAGCCCCATCTTAGTACCAGCTCCAGCTGGGTACCCACATTCCTTCTGGCAACAGCTTTCAGTCAAGTGGTGGCCATGGCTGGGTCATCTTCTGAGAGGGCAATGATACTCCTTGAGCTCACCTCTGAAGCAGGCAGGGGGCCCAGTTCCCCTCAGCTGCACTCCCCTCTGCCCCGGGGAGAAGCCACACTCCGTATCCCACTCTGGCTCCATGCACAGGAGGGACCTGTGCTCCCCAGGATGGGGCTCTCCAGGGGACACCCTGGGTGACACCCACTCTCTGCTTGTTCACTCAGGGCCCTCCTGAAAGGCTTCTTTTATGCCGGTGGAGCGGTCTCAGCGAGTGCCTGTTGATGTGATCGTGTCTTGCTCAGGTTTGCCGCCTGTGGTGCCAGCTCTGCCTGGGCCATCTCAGCAGCTGCCACCAGCTGTGGCCCCAGCACAGCCCAGCCACTCGCTTGGCATTCTCAGTTTCGAAACCCCCCTCTCCCCCAAAAAGCCCCTTACTGGCCCTTTTCACTTCGATTGCCTTCCCCAGTGTCAGTGGGGTTGTGTTTGACCCTAAAAAAGCTTCAATGCTTTGATCCCTGGAAGCCCTTCCATTTACTGAACATAGTGGCTTGATCAGTAAAGTGACCTTTCTGTCACCTTTTCAGAGCCAGCCTGAGCTTTGCTTTCAGATCCCATTTATTTCATTCTCCCCCACCGGAAAAGACAAAAGGGCTGCTCTTAAAAGATCATTGCAAAACTAGTGCTCAGCTGCCTACTGCAAAATCTATATGGGCCACAGGACTGCAGGGAACACAGAGCCCATCACACAGCACATTTGTTGCTTCCATCTTTGGTGGAAAGACTCCTAGTAGCACAGGCTACAGGATTGTCTTCAGGTGCCTGTTCAGCTGGGTGCAGGACAGATGAAGGTTGTAAGCAAGGTACAAAGTTACTTTGGCTTGTTTATGTTGTCTTACAAAGTCATCTCCATTGCCTCCCACCATTCCCAACCAGTGAGGTACTTATGCTCTTGGCTACCATGACATGGTTCTACAGCCCTTCTTCCTAATTCAAACAACAGCCAGATCCAAACCTATTACTTCTCAAGGGTAAGAAGGAAAATATAAGGAATGCAATAAAAATGGAAGATATAACAAAAAGAGAGTGGCAAAGTAAATACCTTCGGAAGTGCTAGATTCCACCTTCACTGTTTTCTTGTAGAGGTATCCTTTCAAATCAAATATTTTTCTCACTCGACTTTCAGTTATCTTTCAAGATAAAATCATTTTATGAACTACTAGTTTTCCCTCCAAGTTTCTGCACTTGCAATCTGCTGACCTAGCAGCTTTTAAAGGAACCACTACAAAAAAAAATACCACAGTACCTTCCACAAAATGCAAACTGCCCTTTTGATCTTGTGGCAAAAGCAAATCCATATATTTATTTTAAGGTATATTTTATAAGATACGTAGGTGATCTCCAGTAGGAATATACTACTGTAAAATGGACAAAATTTCTGGGCTATTTTAGCCCTGGTTGCACGCAGCTGTACTCTCAAACTCATTTGCAGTATCTTCCTCAAAGTCATTAAAAATTATCTTTCCCATTCTTGCTTTGTATGAATCTCTGATTCAATTTTATGGTGAAGTTCAGTCATTATTTCCAGCACCCTCAAAAGGAAACTTCCTGCTTTATTCTAAAAGCTACAAAGAGGTAGGATACAGTAAGAGACTTGGTTAGAAATGTTTTGAGGGAGCTGTTTATTTTTTCATCTAAGCCAAAACTTCTTTGTGAGAGTGTAACAGGTTAGAGATGGTTTTTCTTGGGAAGAGCTGCTCAGCTTCTGGGTAACATTTTTGATCAGATCCCACAAGAAAGACAGCCTGTCCAGCTGAGCTTCCCTTTTCCCTATGAACAATTAAATATTGATGGAAGAAAAAAAAACCCCATGTTGCTAGGACTAAGTGGGCAGTCAACAGAGTAGAAGATTTCCCATTTTTAAGGCAGAGGGAACAAATTGAATAGGTACTTCTCACAGATGTCAATCTATGGCAGATACAAAGGGTCCTGAAGTATTCCCTCTGCACCTAGTCCAGTGGCCTAGTAAATTCCAGAGGAAGAAGTGATAAAAGGAAAGATAATCAGAATTTAACACCATCATTACTGAGAACACCCAGACTATGACATACCATAATTTTTGGGAAGACTAACAACAATACAGGTGATAAAGCCCCTCTCCAGTAAGTTAGAAGTACTACATTTAACAAGTGTATCTGTTAAATAGTATTACTATCTGAAGTATTCTAAGCACTACATACTCATACCAATGTCTGGAGACACAACCAACTTGGAACTAACAGTGACCCTAAAAACCACCTTGTTTAGGGGGTTTTGTAAAATTATGTCCTTGCTTTGGTTGGAATTCAGTTAATTCTCTTCCTAGCAGCCAGTACATTACTGTTTAACATCTTCATTGATGATCTCAATAAGGACACAGAATGTATCATCAGTAAGTTTGCAGATGATACCAAGTTAGGCGGGAGCGTTAATATGCATGAGGAAAGGGACGCTCTGCAGAGAGATCTAGATAGGTTGGATCAAGGGGCCAATGTTAATGGTATGGGATTCAACAAGACCAAGTGCCAGGTCCTGCCCTTGGGCCACAGCAATCCCATACAAACGCTACAGGCTTGGGGAAGTGTGGCTGGAAAGCTGTCCGGCAGAAAAGGATCTGGGGGTTCTAATCGACAGGTGGCTGAATGCGACCCAGCTGTGCCCAATTTGCCAAAAAGACCAATGGCGCCCTGGCCTGTATTAGAAATGGTGTGACCAGCAGGAGTAGGGAGGTGATTATCCTCCTGCACTCAGCACTTGGGAGGCCACACCTTGAGTATTGTGTTCAGTTCTGGGCACCTCAATACAAGAGAGATCTCGAGGTGCTGAAGTGGGTGCAGAGGAGGGCACTGAAGTTGGTGAAGGGCCTGGAGAACAAATCTTATGAGGAAAGATTGAAAGAGCTGGGACTGTTTAGTTTGAGGAAGAGGAGGCTAAGGGCAGACCTCATCACTCTCTACACCTACCTGAAGGGACACTGTAGAGAGGCTGGTGCTGGTCTCTTCCCATGGGTGACTAGTGATGGAACAAGAGAGAACAGTTCTAAACTACAACAGGGGAGGGTTAGACTAGATATTAGGAAAAAAAAAAATTACAGCAAGAGTAGTCAGCTCCTGGAATAGGCTGCCCAGGGAGGTGGTTGAATCACCATCACTGGGTGTGTTTAAAGGGCGTTTAGATGTGGTGTTAGGGGATATTATTTCGAGGTGAACTTTGCAGAGTAGGGTTAACGGTTGGACTCAATGATCCCAAGGGTCTTTTCCAACCTCAAAGATTCTATTGTTCTATGATTATCAGTGCAATGATTCCTGTAATACTGTTCTAGAGCTTATGTTCTAGTTACAGTACCAAATGTTTCCTTACTGTACTTAGTACTGACTGCCACAAATTTTTATTTTTTAGTTTCTTGTATCCATTTCCTGCATTACATTGGCTGGTATCTGTTTTCCCTGTTTTCTTTGTTCAGCAACAATGTCTATGCTATTATCCCTCAGAAGATTATTTTCATCAGCTACATTTAGGAAAATGACCTCTACTGTTGTTTACTCATTACATTCAGAAATACTAGTAAACAATTAGTGCTAACAAACAAGACACTGAGATTGAAATAACAGAAATCTGTCTTCTTATAATTTATCATGTGAATTTTTCATCGATATTACGATCCACTGTCCTCTATACTCTAATTATTGCCTTCCTTTGCTACTTAACAAGGAGTGGTTTTAACGGAGTATGTCCTCAATTCTTGATTAGAGAACCATGCCTTTTTCGGTATGTAACAAAATCCTTTGAAAAAAGGACCCAATTATTAGTCATAATACTTCTGTATTTCTTTTTTCTGCTTTACCTATAATATCTCCTCAGCTCTGGATAATCAGCCCTTACTAGGAAAAAAAATATACAGGAACACATGTTAATAGGTACACTGTCCTCTGCTCATATTAAATGTAATTGAGTCATGATCACCGGTGTCTAGGTAACCACAAACTCCTTCACCAAAGATTAATTCATTTTTTCCTGTTATAATGGAGTCCAAACTAGAGTTATGCTGGATATTACATCTTTTGTGTTAGAAAATAGTCTGTTGTAATGTTTGGAATCTTTAATAATATTTGATGTTGCTGCATGAAATCTCAGGTATGTCTCACCCAAACTGAAATCCATAGCTACACATTTACTTTTCCTGTATGGAATACAACTACGTAGGAGGTAACTTATCCCATTTTCTAGTTTGATCCAGTGTGCCAAGCAGGCTAATTTCCTAAATTTTGTCAGTATGCCTACAATATGTAGACCTGAATTATAAGTAAATGAAGATGTAACACATTTCCATCCCCTCCCCCATCCCAACCAGATATTTTAACTACCCTTTCTGTCTTTCCTAAGCAGGGCATAGACCAGTATCTGGAGATTCTGAAATACCAAAAATGAAATTCCAAAATTATCCTAGCAGGTTTCTGTATGATCAATTACATTACGTTTTATCAGCAAGATCTTTCAGCTGGTCTTACTAATTACTCAGATGCTTAGCAGTAGTATGCAGATATTTGAAAAATATATTCCTTCTGTCCACTTTTCATAAGCGAGGCTCACTTATCACAATGACCTGGTTTCACACCAAAAGGCATTCAGAGATATCTTTCTTATTCTCTATATGGCAGTAGCTGCCTTAACGAGAATCTGAGAGAAGAATATCATGCAACATCAGTATGGAACATCTCAAAATTCCCTTCCTTTTCTTGGCTACGAATAACGAACACCTTTTTTGATTTCGACTGTCTTAAACTTCTTCATGTCTGAACCTTCTCCACTTACAGCATGTATGCAAATGATTTCTGAATTGTCCCTGATATCTGCATTTCCTTAAGTTGTATGCTGTGCTGAAATGTCTCTTTCTAGACCACATATCTTCACTTGTAGATCTCCCACCATCTGGCAGCACATATATCAAAAATTTATTCCTTAGACAAAAATTAGAATATAGCACATCCAAGGCAGATCACAGCAGTTTTTTTCTTCATTATCCATATGCAGTATGTAGTGTAGGGTTCTCACCTAAAGATAAACCATAAAATTCTAAATCTCATTCAAAAATCTCCTGCTGGGCATATCAACTTCTGTCTCAGAGTTCATCTGGCATAAACACACCCTTAACTTTATAGGTTTATCACATACAGAAGCACATATTTATGCTCTCTTATTCAGAATTAAAGTGTTTGCAATTCAGTTTGGCTTAATTTACTTTAGAAATTAGTTAAGCCACATTTAATTAAGGTCACCTTAATTCTGCTTCAGAGTGTTGACACGTAGCTTAATGTGGTTTAGCACAGGACTTTCCACTTGCACCTTTAGCTAATTCAGAGGCACTTTCCTGCTTGTTCTGACATAGACAAACTATTAAAGAACTCAGCCTTTTTAATTAATTATCAAAAAACATTGAAAGGTGACTTGGTTGCATTGTGTAAGCACCTTTAAGACAACAAACTGCAAGTTACTAAGCCTCTTTAAACTAGCAGAGAAAAATAACAAGAATGCAGCTGAAAACAGCAGAGAGATGGATTCAAATTGGAAAAAGGCAACAATATTTAACAGTTACTGACCCCTGGAACAAAATACCAAGAGACCAGATAGATTTTCAATCATGTGATGTTCTCAGATCCAGTCTGAATGTTCTCTAAAACCTATTTACACAAACACAATTTATCAGGCTTCGTACAAAGCTGCCTGCATGAAGCCAAACAGCTTATGATGTATGAGCTCACACCAGAGGAGCTAATGGTCCCTTCTGACCATTAAAAGTCCGAGATTCCATTTTCAGCAACTAACACCTTTCCCAGCAACTGCAGCTTTCTCTGCTACAGGATATGCTGCATAACTGGACATGGCAAATGAGCAGGAGAATGAGCCCCCTTTGCTCTTACTATGATACTGGAATATCCATCAAGTCTTCAGTCCAGACTTGAGACTTCTGCTTCTGAGTCTTGTTTAATATGTCACCACATGGATAGATCTCGTAGATATGCAGCACAGTGCACTGGCCTCTCTGCTAGGGATGATTTGGGATCCCCTATCACCTTCCTCCAGTGTCTGAAGTTACAGAAATGAAGAGAGGCTGTGGAGACGTGCTACACAGAAAGGACATTATTATTGTATTCAAGGAGCTGCGATAGAAGCAGAATCTCCAAGTGTAGGCTCATGTAGTACTGACCTTCTCCAGCTGGAAGACCTGGCCCTACTCAAGGACCAGACCACCACACGGCATAGCGTGCAGACATGCATGTATTATTTATGACATTTAGAGTACCGGGCAAGGGCATATATTGTGATTTAAGTAAAAAGAAATGTCAGTACTCTGGCAGTGAGGAAGGAATTTAGTATTTTCGCTGCAGAACAATAACAGTCAGTCCCAGCATATTGGGTAATCTGAAACAAATGTGGTGGTAGAAAAATAGAGAGAAAAGATAATTAGTACAAGAGTTAAGCACATGTGAAAAAACAAATCCAGATTAGAAATGAAAACAAAGAAACAAAGAAATCAACCAAAGAGACAAGAGCTCGGTGAAACTACAGTGTATCTCTAGATTTTGAGACTGGAAAGAATGAATAGATCATCTAATACGATTTTAGAAGAGGCCAGACATGAGGACCTAGAAGTAGATAATAGAGGTATAAGGATGTCAGTGAACACAGAGAGAGAGCTGAGAGATGAAACAGACTGGGAACCCCTGCAGCTGTGGGAAGTGCATCTTATAAAGATACAGGAACCAGCAAAGGGACAGAATGGAAAGAGAAGGGAGATTACATTTCAATAAATAGTTTACATTTAATGACAGACAGCATCTACATATTCTAAGCATCAACCAGTGGGATTCACTGCTGCAGGAAGTCCTGTCCAGGAAAAGATTATGAAAGGCGATAAAAAAGTGCCATAATTATTCGTACTGAATGTAGCTTATTATTTCAAGGTTTGATAATGATAATTAAGCCTCATGCTGCAGAGTATGAAGTGGAGGAGAGGGAGGTCAGGCTGGTAGGATTATTTCTTTTCCGTGTCTTAGTGTAATTGAATCAGTTGCATTGCAGGCAGGTTTTTTTTTTT
>WEIS01093943.1:0-29851 GCA_013389965.1 Todus mexicanus
TTCTACTCACAACACATTGCTGTTTATTCTGGTGCTTTGTCAATTTAGTAATCCAGCAAAACCATATATGTGACTGTTATCTTGTATGTGCAAGCAAGAGATTATTAGGAGGAAAAGGAATTTAAATTGTCTGTAACAACAAACCTTGAACATTCAGAAAGAAGACAGAAAGGAAGAGGGGTAAAAGTTCCCAGATAAACTGAGGCTGCAAAACTGAAATAAAGGTTTGATATTTGCCAAGTTTATTTTTAAGCAGTAGAAATCCACATGTTCTGAAGCCAGTTTGCTTCTGCAGATTGAAGTACTGAAAATGCAATGAAAGAAAAGCCAGGAGCGGAGGGGCCTGCATGTACGCCTCAAGCTGATGACTGAAGGGTCTCTTGGAGGGGACTGCAATTCTCAACTAGGTTAACAACTCTCCTGAAGGCTTTCTGCATTTCTATACTTGGCATTTCAAAACTTTTAGTCTTAAATTAAACTTCTACTTGCTTGGGGGCAAAACATGAATTTTGAAATAAGTCTTTAATCATCAGAATACAACCACATGTTCCACCAAGAAATTAGTGTTTCTTTCAAACCTGGTATGGGGCAGGGGGTGGGGAGGGAAGTATTGTTTTGTGTTAGTAACTCATCTGAGAAGGAACTATGAAATAGTTAAACTCACACACACCCTTCCTGCCTCTCTGGGAAAGGAAGAGTGCATTTATTTATATATCCCCTTCAGAAAGCTATATTTGAAAGCTATTTTAAGACTGCAGATTGAAATGTTCAAGCGGCAACATTAAGGCAATTAGGACAAAAGGGACTTTTTAGCCAGCTATACTTGCATAATACTGTAGTCTCTGGACAAATTACCAAACAATGTATTTTTCAAAGATTCACGCCACAATCAATGCCCAAGTGAAATGGGAGCACTGGAGAACATACCACCACACCCTCAATTACCTACAAGATCTATACCTGTAGAATCAAAGTATTCCAGCAGAACACTCCAATGCTGCTCCACGTTGCGCTGCATGTTAGAAAGCTTGTTCCTGACAGACCTCATGTTTCTGCTTTTCAATTAGTTTTATAACCTTATCAGTCGAATTTTGACATACTTACATATTGCTTGAAAAGAAGGAATTTCTAAAGGCGCTATCAGGAGGCATGAAGGAGCTTAAATCCTCAGTATTTGATGAAAATGTCGTCAGTGGGAAGACAATTCCTTTGTATCAACTGACACAGTGAACTGCTCTCTTCAAACACTGACTACTTCCTTCAATGGCACACTGAGGGATCTTAGCAGATTAAATGTTTCTGAGTAACGAAAGTGATTTGTTTTTGATTCTAACACATGCAACAAGTTCTGATTTGACAGCTTAGCAGTCCTTGGCATTACCTTCAGTTCTGTTTTCCTTCCTTCATTCATTCCACCACTAGCCTTTTACTGCAGTCTTCCATTTCCAGCATACTGCATCAACTAAATTAAAAGAAGTGTTCAGAACTCAAACTGCTAATCACCTGCTTGTACTATTGATCAGCTGCTTTTACGACCTACTACAGCTGAATGAGAAACAACCACAGAAATTTAACAGCATGCTACATTTAGACTTTTGGAAGCAGACATCCTCCCACGCCTTTGCAGTAGTTAATTCCCCACTGTTTTAGCACAGCAGTTTACACAGCTGTGCAGTGCACCAGATAGAAACAGATCCATCTGGGAAAGGACACATTTCTAGAAGTTTTGGTGTTTCCTCCTAAAGTCTGATCACTGCCCTGTCATGGAGAACAGAGCGGACAAACACCCTTGCTTGAATACTTTCCTAGGAAGTAGAAGAGTCCTTCATATAATTTCCTCTCCCCCCTAAAACCTTTTTTATTATTTTTTTTTAAAAAATCCACTAAGAACCTTACATATTCATGAAAAAATGATGCAAAAGAGTCTGCGCTTCTTAAGGCATACACTCTTTTTCTATAGTCTCAAAAAGCAGCCAATAAATTTTTACTCAAATTCTCAGCCATGTTATTCTGCACTAAGCACAGATTTGTCAAATTGGTACCCAAAAGAAAATGTAATGCCTCAGGAGTGGCCATTTAGAATGAAACTATTTACAGAGCCTCAACTGCAATAGTTGCATTGTACCTGGGCTATCACATACTTGAAAGCAAACGGTTTTTTAACGAGGAACAGGCTATGTCTGTTTGTTTCCCTGAACTCCTTACCCTACCAAAATTTGCAAAGGAATGCTTCTCAGATACAAATGACAAAACATGAAAAACCAAAAAAACCTGCAACAATGATCAATCATCTAATAAAATAAAAAGATGCCTTTGTGTATCTCATCACTCTCTCCTCCTATAACAACAAAAAATGCTGGTTTACGTTTATACAGCATGTAGGGCACCACCATGGAATATCAACATAAAACTAAGCAGTGACCTGCCAACAACAGGCAGACAGCGATTTCACACACCATTAAATAATTAAAGCTAAGTGTCCAAAGGATTCTGCTAACCACACAGTTTGACAGGTTTCAGGAAGCAGAACTCAGTATTTCACTGCATATTCAAAAAAAAGCTCGTGTGTTTTACAAGGTCTCTGCACTCCTGTGAACCTTGTCCATTACAAATACAGGCTTTAGATACGTTCTCACTTTGAGATAACTTCCACAGTTGACTCTTTGCAGGGCAAACGAATGCAATCAAACACTAAAGCTTCAAGGAGATTAGAGAGCTGCCAAGGTCTGAACTGTATCAACAGCTTGAAGTCAGCTCATTCAATAAAGCTTTGACAGTATTACATTGGCAAAACAAACAAACCAACCGTACTCGCATTGGACACAGCTTCCTGGTGTACTAGCTCTTGCTACTCATGTAAGGGTGAAAAAGTATCTGTTAGTTGCAATTTCTAGAGAAAACTTGTGATTCTACTGTCACAGAAATGCTGCAACAGAGTGTTGTGGGGCCAGCACCCACACTCAGTTAAAACCCAGTGGGGTTATACAGACAAGAACATCTTGGCTTTATTTCAAGACTCAATTTGTCCAATTTTAGTTATTGCTCCCCTTCTGCCCCACTTTTTCTCAAATTAAGCTGTCACACAGAACTAAATCAAATGTCTTACAGAAATCAAAGTATATCACATCACTATGTTTCTATCCAACTTGAAGTTCCACGGCAGAAAGCCTGACTGGTTCTCACGACACTGTGATGGTCATGAATTACGTTATTGTCTGTTATTCACACTATTCATTGCTTCCCACATCCGCTTTTCCTTATTTTGCCTGGAATGGATCTCAGGCCAACACGTTGTCCCTGGTTCATCATTATTTTAACCACTTGAAAATAATGGTTGTTCTCTAATCCCTGCAATGCTTCTCAGTGTCCTCAAAATATAGGAAAAATCTTTAACATTTTGGTGATGTAAACTGCTACCTAAAAAAGTTTATCCTTAATAGTGATTGTTTAACATTCTCTTTACTTACTGGAGAAAAATCTGTTATTATTCTTGCAACATGGGAACACAGCACCTGGTTCACCACTTCCTATAAAACAGACATTCAATGTAGCATGTCACAAACAGGTGGATTTTGGCAAATCTGCTGCCTTTGTTTATATCGTTTCTTATTTGCTTTGTCTCAGTTGATTCAAAATATTTCTTCTTCTTCAACATAAACCAGTTGACCAGTGTCCTGGTTTGGGTTAGAACAGCCAACAAGGTATTCCAACCCATATACGTCATACTNTAATTCTTCATTGACACTTTCCTTCCTTTATCAGCTGCTTTTATTGCTACTCCTTGTTTATTTTTTTTTTTCTGTAAGTTTCCCTTTTTTATTGTTTATACTTTCTGGTCCTTCTAACCCAGGACTTACATTTTGAAAACACAGATTATTGTGTCTCTGAAAAGAATGTTTGTTTTGAAGGGTGTGTAATAAAGCATTTCAAATGGTTTCCAACTAATTCTGTTTACATTTATTTTCTTCCCAATCAGTACATTCTTCATGGTTCTAAGTATAGAAATAACAAACCTTCTAAAGCCCCTGAATATCACTGTATGGATATGTGTATACAAACACTTAACACCTCTAAATTGGGTTAACATTTGATTTGCACATAAACTTACTGGCTTCAAGCTTGTGAGACTTGAAATGCACATGCAGAACTGGATGTGTGCTCACCTAATTTCTTTTGAAAGGTCTTCTATATCTCCAGCAGATTTGCAAATGGCTGGGAACTCTACATTCGACCTCCTCCTACAGGTTTCACAGGTCCTGTTTCCCTAGTTTCTGTGCTCAGGCACTAAAAAAAAGAAACTAGACACTAGAATACCTCAGCTGATGTCTAATGCCACACAGTACACAAGGATCAATATACAGCATTCAACATTTAGAAATGCAGTGTTTCCAAGCAAACCTAAATTCCCTAAGTTCAGTTCTGATTCAGTATCTCCTGGCTTATTATTTCTCTGCTTACTCGAGTGCTGTAGATTTATGCATCGATGACAAACAAACTTTTATTCTCAGAACTATTAAAAGAAAACTACAGGCAGCAATAGCAAAACCAGGAGCTGGTGAAGCTTTGGCCCCATAGAACATAAAAGCAATACGCTGAAACAGCCGTATTCTCCATGACCTGTACCAAGTCATTTTACTTACTGTATAGGGAACACTTTCATACTTTGAAGATGGCAGAATCTCCATTTCTATAGCTCATTAGTAAGCAATTGCCATAGTTCATTAGTAAGCAAAAGGAATGTAAACTGGCACCTTGAAAAATTGTTCTGTACTTAGTGATAAACCTCTATTCCTTTCCAGTGTTAAGGCAAATATGCACAGTACATAAACTTCAGATTTGCATTTCATGAATTTAACACTAGTGCACCAGAACAAAAATAAAATAGCTTTACTCGTCCATGGAATACAATATACTAAATTCTAGCCTTGACTAGAAAACCAATCAGTTCTCTATCACATTTTGGACATTTTGAGCAATTGGGAACTCAGAAAATTGTGATTCTTTCCTCTGGAAACTATAGAGCCTAGCAAAACACATAACCTACTTAGTATATCATATTTCTTATAAAAAACTTACATTCAGGGCTCTCTCAGCAATTGCCAGGACAACAATATTAAACCTTTGAGTGTTCCTGTGAAGGCCAGAAATGCTGGAAACAGATCTTGAGGCTATAGTCGTGCCTGACTATTAGATGATCTCCGATGGTCCACACATCCATAAGAAAGTAAAAACAAAACCTGAAAAAACTGCTTATAGAAGTCCTCCAAGTTTAATTCTTAAAAACTTCCCTTCTCCATGTAACTATTTTAGTGTGTATGGGTTCAGGGAAACCTATGGTGCAATTAAGTGATGTTTCAGCCACAGAGAACACCAAGAACGTTTCCCATACTCTTCATACAGCACCAATCATTTAGTACAGTTCATACTCGAACATCAAAAGCAAACCATTTGCCAGTTTCTTAAGTAGTGAAAACTGGCACGACTCCACTGACTTCAGCAGAAATGCGCTTATTTTGCCTGGTGGTAAATTTGATCAAGGCTCTGTGCGCAGGCTCTAGTCAAACAGCTGCTAATTTTAGGTTTATCACCATGCTCCTCTAGCAGTTGCGAAGTCAGTTGCCCTCCACTGTAAAAGAACATACGATAGAGACATTTCTCCTTTCCTTCCATTGAAAGCATGCAAGCCAACAGAATCATCACTGGTAACAACACACCAAGCGATCCTGTCACTTTGAGGAAGTGATTCACAGCATATTGTGGTTTTTAAATTGCTCATCCATACCAGCTGAACCAGACAGTTTTTTCTTCTACCAATTCTCAGCAGTATTAATTATTATTTTAACATTTTAATAATAAATACTCATCTCCCCTTCACTTAGAAGTAATATTTCTGCTTTTAATGCTCCTCTGCATCCTTAATCTTGTATCCAAAAACATTATCTCTTCTATTAAAATGATGCATGTGTATATATACACACAAATAGTCATTCGATCATTCATTATAGTTTTAAGCTTAACTATTCACTCTGGTAAGGCTCTTTCCATAGCTGAAATTTTCAGGTAAAGCAGTTTCTTGACAGCATGATACAACATGATCCGTTTGATGAAGCGGCCAAAAAGCTGAAGTCATTTACTTCCATAACACTGGTTAACATTGGAAGTCTCGCTGAGATCAATTTTAATCTGCCATTTATTACTACTTCAAGAACTCTACATGCCTTCAAGAGAATCTACAGCAAACCCTTGCCCTTTTTATCTCCTTCATACCTGAAATCACAAAACTAATATAAGTCACAAGCTTTAAGAAGATATTGCTTTCCTGTTGACTCAGATTGATTCCAAGCAGCTTTGCACACAAAGGTATCATCACATTACATCACATGGACCTTTTAAACTTTCAGTAAGAGGTGGCAATAATGCATACAAAACAGTTGGAGAACAGGTTTCATTTCAGCAAGACATTTTGGCGATTCTCTTTAGAGAAAAATCTTTGTCTTCCTGTTAATGGATTGCTACCATAAATGTTTCATGAGCATAATGTTTTATGTGGGTGCTAAGTAAGGAAAAGACAAAAAATACTTGCTACTTCCAGTAAAACAACTGAACCCTGGGCTATTGAATAAAAGTATTCAGAACGAACGTGTGCACATAGATACGCTATAAAAAAATGCTTTCACTGGTCAACCAGAACATTACTGAGTTACACTTGACAATTCCATCTTATTAATACAGTACCACCAAAACACTTCATAACGGAGCTTTAGCAGTACAAAGTTCTACTGAATTGCAGGGGACAGAAGACAGAACCCACCTCACAGCAAAACAGACATTCCAAAGGAGTCCTATTTAAGCAAATTTGGTTGCAATGGCATGATGATTTTCTTCCTTTTGCAATGTGTGAAAGGGCCTTTGAGGTGTGCATGCATCAAATTATTAGAGCAACAAATATTTATTTTGCCAAAATAAGAAGGAAACAGCAAGCAGTACAATCACCTATATGGCTTCAAAAAGAGCTTAGAGTTTTAGTAATGAAGTTTGAAAAAACAATTATCTACTTGTTTAGTGAGAAACTTCTCACTTCCGCTATTTTGGCTCTAATTCAATAACACACTTAAAGAATTTAAGTTCTTTTTTAAGTATGTTCCTGAGTTCAAGCCAAGAGGTGAAAATGTGCTGTCCATCCAACGCAGAAGGAACACAGCATTAAACCAAAGGTCCTGATGACTGCAACATAACACACCTAGCTGGGCATGCACAGAGTGTGAAACAATATTATCATGAAGTACGAGTCTCTCCTACATCAGCTAAGAGCTCTTGTAGCAACAGTCAGTGACATGGAAGCATTACTCCGTCCACCTTTATTTGGCTGTGCCTTGAGCACAAAGGTAAAGCCACACATAGGCCACCTATAGGCTTACCTGTGAGCTCTCATGGCTTCCATCAAGGCCTGCAACTCTGCCACTCCTGAAGAGAGCCACAAACCCTGCGTCAGCCAAGCTTTACAACTGCAGGCACCTGACCTTTTACACCGCTCACTGCACTGGGATGAAACTGCCAAAAAACTTTTATGGGGTCCACCTCCCCCCAAGATGATGTTCGTTAGAGGGGCAAATTATGTCACTGTCCAGAAAGTTCTAGACCACTGCTTCACAGACAGCAATTATTATATAATACTAAGCAAGTGGCTTGTTTAGCAGGCAGTCGAAGATAGACAGCAAGTAAGATTAAATCTCTCACAGAAAATAAACTCTGTTAGAAGCAATGCAGAAGATTAAGAAGGCACAACAGTACTTTTTGAAGTAACCATTGGCAAATACAGTTTTACTTCAATGTTTGAAAATTCAGAGGGGAAACATTTGGCAATTTCATAGTCAAAACAAAACTCTTTGATTCTTTCAGCACTTATCCTTCACGCACTCAAAGACTGACCCAACACAGATTTCCTGGATTCAAAGGTGACTATTAAAGAGCAACAGGCACATCTCAGTACGTGGTAGCTTTTTCTTTATCATTGTGCAAAACAGACCAAAACAATGGACCAGGAAAGGAAGCTGCCATCCTTCAGAAAGGAAGGAGGCAGAAAAGTACCGTCCCTTCATGCTATTTATACTGCTGCAACACTCCAAAGCTCTGAAGAGATCCGCAGCATGATGAACATTGTACAGACAGGGAAACAGTCTCTGCCCCCAAAGGTTCACACACACACATCAGACTAACCCAGCCCACATTAGTCTTGCTCAGTTATAAATCAAACCAGCAGTTTCCAAATGCCAATATTTAAACAAATGAAACCCCACCCCCAGTCCTCTAAGCTGCCTGGCTCTTTCTGCCTTTAGCTTATCAGGATAGCAAAGCCAATTAAAATAAACAGACTTATGATGCTCACAGCATTTCTGTATCAGGATCATTCATGGAATGCACACCAAAGAAAAAAAAAGAAAATTAATACAATAGCAGTAAGGCCTGTAGCCAAAATAGCTGGAGTTACATTGCAGGAAATAGTTGAACGGTTCTGCTCGCACCAGGCGGCTTCCTGCGGCGCACTGGCAATCCCAGAGCTGCCTGCTCTCCCTCGGAAAGGCCCCACAAGGATTGCATCACTGCTTGGCTTCAGAGCATTAAGTCAAGCTCTTTTTCCAAAAGCTCAGGCTTTAATCAGCAGCAAGAGGAAAAGAGGGGCAATAGTAACTACAAAATCAGCACTGTTTTTTCCCCGCACGCCCCCTTTTTGTATTCTACAGCTTGAGAGTAGATTCCTTGACATGGGTTTGTGTTTCAGCATTTGCAGCTGAACCACTGGCTGTATTGATTTGAAATGGAAATATTTATAATAAGGAATATATTTATAAAACCAGAAGCACTTTTCCTGTGCTCCATAATTACTTCTATTCATACTTTTAAATTATATGGCATTTAACAAGGACTATACTCCAGTTAAAATGGAAGGCAGTTTACAAGTGTGACGTTCACTGGTCTGAAAAAGGAAAAGGGGAGAAAAAAAAGGAAATAAGAAGAAAAAATAGAAACAAGTGAAAAACAAAGCAAAAAATCCATCCACACCATTAAATTATCACTTTGCTGTAACACCAGTTTATTCTGACTATATGAACACTAGCATCTCACTTTCCCCTTGCTTTTACAGGAGGGAAGACAGAGCTCCATGGAAATTGGACCAATGTTAAAGTTACCACAAGGCACATAAAACTGCACCCAGGATATATAGAAAATTCCGCAGTCCCCTGGCAGCCCAAACTGCAACTTCAGACCACAGGCTACCGGAGTCACTGCCACACAGGTACAGCTACAGCTTACAGGAACACACGTAGCTAACACAGCACCTTAGCTCAATCAGACTTACTCAGGAAACTCTTCAGGGCAAAGTCTTTGTTTATCTAGACATTGTACAAAGTGTCTTGTACATTTGTAGTGACGCATAAAGCATTCACTAGGTTGATACTACAAATCCATGCATTTTTAAGAATTCATGTCAAGGTACATCTTCATTTTATTATTTCTTAAATCTCACAAAGAAGTGCTACTGCAATCTTTCTTCCTTCTTAAGAAAATAAATCACAGCATCACAGCATCCCTTCCTTCACCTAATGAAGTCTGTGGGAAAAGGCTTGAGCTCAGACTTCGCATACTTATTATTTGCCATTAGCTATTAACTCCCACTCAGAACGAACCTACGCTACTTTCATACTCACCTGCATAAATATGTTTTGTCAAACCACAAAAATTGCAAGAAAAAAAAAAAAGAATGACCATTAGAAATCCATTTGGGCTACGTCATTATCATTTCAGACTACAACCAAATCCCATTTTCCCTTTGCAAATTCAATTCCCATCAATAGGCCCATACATCAGTGGCTGCTCGTGTTTGTGGCCTCATTTTTTACATTAAAAAAATTGAAAGATTACTGCCAGTATATAATAGGCAAACTGCATTTTCAATTCCCAACACATGTGCTTCAGGGAAAAAAAAAAGAAACACAAGGTAAGGGGAAGAAATGCAAATGAATGCACTGCTATCAGCTGTATATTACCCTGGTGACATTACCATACTTCATATCTCTGGTTGCATACTTCAGAGAGGAAAAAAAAAAACCCACAACCACTACGTTGTCACTCAAGCAAATTCTTTTATCATTTCGCTGAATATTAGTATACTTCTTAGGTTTCTATTTTATTTGCCCAGGGGCAACGAAACCAAGCAGAGATGTGTCCTTCTGCATATACAGTTTTTATCTCCTTTGGCAATTTTTTTTCCCCATGACCAACACGGGTAACACAAGCTAGATTTCAGTTGAAGCACTGCTTTCTATGCGACAAGACAAAATCCAAAACAAAAAAAAAAAACCCACCCCCAAACCACCAATCACCATACACATATTGAAAATTTTACACAATTTGGTATGCCAAACATTCCTTTCCACCCATTCTGCACAGCATCACGGGGCAATGAGATCAGGAATCAAAACGTTAGAGTTCTCAGAAAAAAATTCTAGTACATCTTCATTACAGCTACAAGTACCGAACACGCCGCCTAACTTGCATTAAATTTCACTATCTGTGCTGCATGGATAATTGGGGCATTGTCGCTTCTGGTAAACACTCGTTTCATTTGTGATGTGCTAAAATGCAACACAGCAGCTCTTGAGGGAATTAGAGAAGGCAGGTAGTTCCTGCCAATCACTTAAAGGGTCCATCCTCATACCAACTGACAGGAGATTCAGACGCAACTCCAATTAGTGCTAATTGTAGTTCTCTCCAAGTCCCTCTGCAGCCACACATGACAGAGACTTCATACATGGTTCTTAACATAAGTGGCAATATTAATTTGTTCATGTCAAAATCCTTTTCGGATGCAAAGCTCTAAGCTTGGTAAAGAAGTTTGTGAAACTTTTGAATGGCAGAAATACCCTCTATTTCTAAGAATTCTGCACAAATATTTTTCTTTACCTCAGGTGTCATAGCTATCTGAATACGAAAAGGTTGTTTTTTAGGTTTTCATGGTGCATTTCCCTAAACACAAGGCTGCAAATCTTGAGACCTTGACGAAGTCTTAATATGCAAAGAATCATAAAGTGCATACTGAGAGGCTATGTCACCCTACAGCTCCCTACCCTCCAACTCTGCACAAAGACCCCATAGGGTGTTGCACACAGAGCCAAAGGACCTTCTCCAACATTGGCAGCATCCAATGCTGCTCGGAACAGGCTGTGTCCAAAAATACCCCTGGAGCACAGCAAAATAGCAGAGCTGCTTCTGCACAGACCTCATGCTTCTTTCCCTCCAATATCACCATCTTCTTCCCTGGCAGACTTATGGTGACACACTGCTCTGAGGAGCTACAGGAACCCTCCCAGACAGACACCGGGGTTTTGATGGTAGGAACTACACATCCCAGTTTCTCTTTCCCTCTGCAGGCATGGATCTGATCAGCAGTACAAAGAGCTGCCCACAGCTTCCTTAAGGGCCACATCAGTTAACCACAGACAGAGCAAAACAGGCGAGCAAAATCTTGCAGAGTTAAATTCAGGTCAACATGGTATCGTCCGTCTACAAAAGTTGCTCAAAAAGTCCATCCATACAAACAGACCCTTGCAAGCAGCTGATACAATTCAGACTAAAACCATGCTTGCTACCAATATTTCATGCCTTAATCATTGTATGTTTAAATATACACATCTACAAAACAAATGTCAGTGTCCACAGACTACAAGCTTATAAACAAAAAAGAAAAAAATTAAGTTTTAACAATTAATTAAACCAGTTCTCATTACCTCAATTTCCATCTGCAATTATAATCATTTCCCATTTAAAATATCTACCACATTTTATTCTTAATTAAAAATGACATCCTTGCAATGAAGTGCAATATGAATTAACAATTCAAATGTTATCTATGCAAATTTGAGTCCTTTGATTCTTCCCCCCGTTATGCAAAGTCATGTGTAGGTTTATTTTTATTAAGCTTGTATAACTTCACTCAACGTCTTCTGCTCTGAACTCTACACATAATATTTCAACCCAAGGATGTAGAAATAAGTTGTAAATGGTGCAATTTCTTTTCAAGTCTCCTACCATTCATTTAAGAATCAATACATATGTGAAGAGGTATCTTTCCTAAATACTTTTCTTAAAAAATTCTGGGCAATTTTAAGATTTAAAGACATGTTATATTTCCAACAGTTTTAACAACAGCTGTTTCCTCAGGCTCTACTGTGTAAAGCCATTGGAGAAATTACTGCAACACAGTAAAAATCCATCTTTAAATCAGCTTTGTCTATGCCTAGAATTCCAGTGACTTGATTCGTCAACACGACTCTGCCCTCAACCCTCCCGTGGGCATCTCTTACCCAGTTGGGGTTTATCTCTCTCTGCATTGCTTTGTTTTGAGCTTTCATCCCCGACTTAAAATTTCTCCCTTGCCGCAGTAGCCAAGTGTAGTCTCACCCCAGAGTGTCTACGTGAACAAACTCAGCGCTTAACGCCTTGGAATACAAACCGTTTGCCCACATTTTCTGTCGATTTCAAAGGAGTTCGGAAAAAAAGTAGCACAAAAATGGTAACTTTGCTCCAAGTCTGTGAGGCTATTTCAGCACCCCTTTTGTACTGAGCAAACCCATTTAATAAGACAGTGTCAGTAGAATAATATATTCATAATTACACACGCATCTTCCCCACACTGATCATGGCCTTGCTGAAAGTCATTCCAGCAGGTAACACACTTTCAGTGCAGGACCCGGTGAAACAGTGCCGGACACACACAATGCTAGGAGGGGATTTTCTCAGTGAGGATCAGCCAGCTCCTGCCAAAGTGGATGCCCGTCCCTGCTGGGTTCTGGCTTCCCTGCCAAAAGAGAGCATCCTGAGGCTGGATGGCAGCAAAAATAAGGCATCCTACAGTAAGTTTTCTTCAGCTGTATGACAGCAAAACAAGGTCATTCTGAAGAACCATTAGCTGTGTGTACTTAGTAAGGAAGTAAGTAAAGGTGGCCAGCTGCCTCACAGATAAGATCCATACTGAGGTTATCATTACAGACCGCAAGGTGAGTTTCTCAAGGTCCAGAGGGCAGTGCAATGGCTTTAAACTGAGTATATACTTATGAGGCAATTAGATGTGTCAATATAAGGCACAAGAAAAATGTTATACATCAGAGCAAGATCTGTAGTTCACCAAATTACAAGGACAGATCTTAAAGTTAAATTACACTAACACAATTATACAAACTACACTGTAACCTTCAAAAGAAGAGGTCTTTATTGTATTCCAAAAACCTCATTGTGTTTTATTAATAAATTCTGGCAAGACAATGTTCGAAGTCACACATTTATTTCACTGGCTAGTTTTAAAATTCCTTTATTCAATGATCTTTTTCTGTCATAATCTCCTTATCTAATTTCAACAGAGTGCATTCTCCTGCTATGAGTAATTTTCATTTAAGTTACTGTAACTTGTGCTCAAAAGAGTATGTCAATTCAAGTCACCAGCCAATACATTCTTCTGTGCTATACAATAACAAAAAGTACACTATATCTGCATCCCAATTTGAGGGTTGCTTTTTCTGCTTTTTCTTATTAAAAGGCCAGATGAGATCAAGCCCCCCAGAGCACACCTCTGGGTCACAGGAAGCTTTTACACAAATACTAACTCTTCTTTCTTTCCCAGCCTGCAAAGACTGCTTGAGATTAAGGCGACCAGAAAGGACTAAGATGTCTGAAGGCAGCTCCCTGGCATTGTCTTCTCCTTATCCTTCTTACTCTATTAGAAGCAAGCATGTATGAAGTCTCTCTCTCCCCCTCCAATTATATCATTTGTCCTCTACTAATTCTTATCCACATTAAAAAAAAAAAAATTCCTTCTACCCAACCTTGTAATTGGAGGAGCTTTAAATAGATAATTTAACCTTGGGAGGATGTTCATTTTCACTGATCATATCTCTCCAATCTATGAAACAGACAAACCTTTTCACCTGAGCATGCCATTCTTTAATTGTGACAGCACTCTGAGACAATTCATTTCAAATAGTTGATCAACCCAGGGGGAGTATGAATGCTCAAATATTTAACAGACAATGATGCCTTTTTAAATGAAAACCCAAGGCTTGCAAAGATGGCTGTTGCATGATCAACAGCATACCAATACCATCATCCAGAGACAATTAATTTTACACACCAAAAAGAATTGCTTTTTCAGAAACTATTCAGTAATTAGTAGACGTATCATTTTTGATCTGTCTCAGCCACTGCACAGCAGTTTACCAGCTCCCAGACTCTCTCAGAAGAGAGCTATCTGATTAAAGAGAAATGGAAAGACTACTGCTATTCGTACGCTTTGAAAAATTCCACCAGCTCAGTATCAACACTGACTTCATGACTATGAAGATCAAGCAAACCAGATTTATCCTGAAACCAGCCTTACAGAAGCTCAAAGGGTCAAATTGTAGCTGTAATGACCTGTAGGTCAGAGGAACTCAGATAACGCTGAGGAAAGGCTTCTTTTTTCTGAAGTGTCAGGTGGTCTGATATACAGGTGGATCCAAAAGGAACTCAAGCCATTAAAGGAAAGTATAATTTCTCTTGGGAACACACATCATCTCTTCCTCATTGTCAAGGTACTCAATACTCAGCACTGTCAGACATTAAGACTCTTAAGGATGTCTCCTAGCTCGATAAACAGTGCCCACACAGACACCAGAGTTCTCACAAGCACTTTGGATCCACTCAAACAGATCAATCTTTTGCTCTACAACATACTATTCTCCTTGTCTTCATCACCAAGGAGAGAAATCAGCCAGGCTGATACCTTCATGTGTAACTCTCAGGCCAGGCAGGCTGATGGCATGGCAATATACCAAGACTCTGAACTGCCCACCAAAAAGGTGCTTCTCTCTCCCAAGATGGAAGGAGCTCCACAGCACCCTGGCTGGTCTCTTGCTCTTCATCTCCACAGCGATTAAAGCAGGAGGAAGTCTTGCTATTTGATACCTAAACCCAGCTAAGCCCAACAAACTGCAGCACAGGAATTAACCTTGTCCTTTGCCAAAACAGCAAGAGAAGCCATCCTGGCTTCAGCAAGCTGGTTTGTAGTCAGACTGGACCTGCATATGCCTGATCATGCAACTACCCATCCTGGTGCAGCAAGTCTTGAAAGCACCGTCAATAACTTTGCTAGCACCATGCTGAGCCAGAAACTAGGAGGGAGAAAGTACAGCCACCTCCTAAGAGCTCCTGATCCAAACATGTATCTTCAGCTATCCAAGCTCCCACATTAACCAAACCAGAACCCTCAAGGCACACTTGTGCAGCCAGGAGAACGCAATGAGGAATCTCACAACGTTTCTCTGACGAAAACAATCCACGTCACTGCATGCAAGGAAACAACGAGATTCAGTGTCACCTTTCGCTGCAGTGTTTTAAGAATCACACAAGACGCAGGAACGTAAGGAGCCAGGAAAGACTGTTTGTATGGATATGTTGTGATGAACATAGAATCTTAGAATCATTTTGACTGGAAGAGATTTTTGTGATTATCAAGTCCAAACATTAATCCAGCACTGTCAGGTTACCACTAAATCATGTCCCTCAGCACCACATCTACAAGTCTTTTAAACACCTCCAGTGCTGGGGACTTGACCTCTGTCCTGGGCTGCCTGTTCCAGGGCTTTACAGCCCCTTCTGTGATGAAAGTTTTCATAATTGTCCAACCTAAACCTACCATGGCACAACTTAAGACTGTTTCCTCTTGTCCTAAACATGGTACAAACCATTCAAGTCTAATTAAATTTAAATGATTCTCAATCAGAAGTGACTTTGGTCCTAAGGAGAACAAGGGTTCAGTTTGCCAGTCCCAGGTGTGGTGTGTTCACATTGGCCTTCACTGCAGGGAAGATGGGGTATCAGATTCAGCTTTTCTGTAGCTGTCAGATCCAACTGCAGCAACAAAAGCTAAAGCAATTCAACCTGGTTCAACATCCTGGAAGTGATGAAAATGCAGACTGTCATCCAAGAAGTTCTGGCTACGCACAAGCCAACTTAAGAAGATATTTTTAGCATGTTTGTCCAGTTTTGTCATTTCAAAAATAGCTACAGCCCAGTGCATTGGTGCCCTTCTCAGGGATACTGGAACATCAGGAGACATCAAGGTATTTAGGGGCCATGTACCCCATAGCTCTTAAAAGTCTAACTTTCTTCAAAGTAAAGTTCAAACCAGGCCATTGGAAACAATCAAGTTTAAGACTCTACAAGAGACAATCCCCTAGAACCAGTTGGGGTTATTTTCCCCTCAAAATTATCATCAGATAATTAGCATCACCAATTACATTATACCTTGGGCCAATCACCTATGATCCGGTGCATTGTACCGTGCTGTTTCCTTATCATCGTCACTTGCAGAATTCTCATGTGGTACACAGTGACAATTCTGGGCTCCTAGCATGGAACAGAAAACAGCTCAACTGGGGAATAAGTGACAAGAAAAATATAGCTGAAGTTTATGTTAAAACACATGCTAAAATTAAACTGGTTTTTAGAACACCAATATGTATTTTACACAGACTCTGTTGCCACAGTTTCTATTGCTTTTTCAGTCTTTTTCTTGAAACATTAAAGAAAATATATGGTTGGTAAAATGGAGCATAGACAGGAAAAGGCAGCAGTCTGACTGCAAACATGATTGTACAAATAGTTCACTTCTTCATTGGTTTTACTCATTCAAAGAAAAAAAAAGTATCTATGTGCTTTAGTGTTTGAGAACAAGCCATCTTCACATATTTCCCCTCCATGACACAAACTGCCAAAACTGATGAGGGAACATGTAAACAATGAAATATCAATGCCATTGTAGCTTTTCAGGAAAGAAACTGCAATGAAGTATCATTGTACTCTATCAACGTGTCCTTTAGTAAGTAGTTTGTTCTTGTCAACATTGCAATAAATCACTCACTAGTCAGATCTCATCTGACGTTGCACCAGCATGCTCAAGGTGGAAATCTCCACTGAACTGAGCAGGGACAGCTTTTTCCAGACCCAAACCATAGTTTTTTATAATTAATTATTTGTTACTATGTAACACAGCCTCTCTCCATACCACTTCAACTCCAGTGCGAAATTGACGAGTGCTGTCAGTTTTTCTAGGCATACATACAACTCCGGCTTCAAAGTTTACAGAAGAGCATTAGTTAAATACACTTCAGCCAAGGGAATCACAAAGCCATCTGAGTCCAGTAACACCTACCAAAGAAGTTTCCCATCCTTTCAAGTAGCCTCATCTGTCCTTTGGACAAGACTACTCTTCCAAAAAATTTCATTTTGCAATTGTGTCTATAAGCATGGATTCAGACACACGTTATGAATCCCCAAGGTGAAGTCAGTTGTACTCTACTACTACAACATCTGCTGAATATTCGTCCTAATCCACTTACTAACTGCTTTCCTAATGGAAGAAACCTATTTGGATATAGAATTCCTAAGCTTAAATTACTAATATTATGCTAGGTTTTAAAAGCAATAGTATTCATACATAAATATAGTATTCATACATAAATATATATATAACAACATATAGTAACCTGAATGCAAAACAGCATCTCAGAAATGCTCAACAGAGCAGAAGACTGATCCTAGAGCATCAGTGCATCTTCATTATATGCGGAAATTAGATCCCAGTTTCTGGAAGACTGTTCCAACTGCTCAGTAGCAAGGGAAAGAACGACACAAGAGAAACAATGATACATTAGCCTCAGCTTATGCACTCAGGCACTGCAGATTCCTTCTCAGAGCGCACATAAGGCCTGGACAGCAAACATTGCATAAGCGTAAGGGCCCAGTTCCACCAGAGAGGGATCGGTCCCTAGTCCAACTGGGAGCATTCATGCAGGTGTGAGGCAAACACCTACAGTGAAGACAATACAACGCTCAGGAAGGAAGCATTGCAGCCCTTGCTGGGCTGGGTTTTGCAGCAGGCAGGATGGCTCAGGAACTCACATGGCAAAGACTGCCAGAATAACCACAAAGGCCAGTACCACTGGAACAGTAACTCAGTGGAAGACAATCAAGATGAAAGAGAAAGGAATGGCAAAGTAGCTTTCTAAAGGTATTGATAGCTCTGAATAACAGACAGTTCTTCAGCCTAACCTCTTTTTGAGACAGGCTGCAAATATTAAAACCATTCTAACAGTATATTATCCTTACAGCCCAGCTCAAAGATGTCTGGAGCTTTTATATATATTTTCACATACACACACATATACACACAACCACACAGCACTAGCTCCTTCATAACCAGCTTGGCACTACTAAAGTGTCATCCTGGAAGTCAGGACAGCAGAGTCACATAATAAAATGCAAACAGGTACGCAGACCTCCCATATGGCACGTGTGCGAGGGCAGCAAGGGCTTAAGCAGCAAAGCAAATCAAGCGTTCTTCACTTTACTAGCAAGCACGAGAGCTAGCAGAAGGGTCCAATTTTTGTTGATGCTGCTTGTATCGATCACAGCAGAAGTCACTGAAAGGCACCAAGGGAAGCACTGAACAATTCATCAGTTTTCCAGGGCAGACAGGGCAGTGCTACTGGCTTTGATCCTTTATTTCGCTCAGTATTGTATAGCCCAGACAGTCAGCAAAACCAGAAATGGTGTTCACCAAAATAATGTATTTTATTTCCAGCTCATCAAGAAAGAATACCCTCAGTGAGACTCATGTGCTTCAACATTATTTCCAAGGAATACAAGCAAACATAGCCAGCTCCAGGATAGCCTCGGTTTCCAAATAGAAGCAGGAAGGCAAATCAAAATTCATGTTCTATCATACTCAGCATACGTAGTTTAGAAACATCTGGTTTTGCACTGCTTTATTAGATTGGGTGCTCATAGCCTCAGTTCAGCAGAAAGCACAACTGTCAGGTAAACTAAAAACTGAAGATCAGAAGATAATTATTTAGCAAGTGAGTTTGTTACTAATAGAGTGCAAATGAGACAAGCTAAAGTTGCTACTTGTTGACAGCATGCATCTTTACAAGCCTTCTCTGGCTCTGCAGATGCCGTCTGCACCCAAAACGTCTGCTGATGTCTCCCAAGTACCGAGGCAAACAGGGGAATGCAATTGCAAATTATAGAAACGAAGCGTCATCGATCAAGACACCAATCAAAACTGTAAAGCATGAAGGTGTAATCAAGACTACTGTGAAACTATAAGACTCCTCAGATCCAAAGAAAAAAAAAAAGTTAATTTCTTCCTAAGTTGGTTTTCACCTTGAAAGCTAATTGCTGAAAGAGAAAAGGTCACATTGCTTAGTACCACAAAAGAGAGAAAGCCGTACATGCAGATAGTGTTTGACATGAGATATTAATTACCTTTTTGACAGAGAGTGTTTGTGCTGTAATGAATTACTCCCTGCATTGAGCTATGGCTTGGGATTCACTTAGCATAGACGTCACTAGTGTGTGGACAAGTCACTTTAACCTTACATTCCGGGACCACCATGTACCAGGCCTGCTCCTACAAGGAGGCAAACACAGCTTGCTTCCAGGGACATAAACATAAATTCCTGTGTGGTTTTAAGCGACTCGTTAAATACAAACAAGTTGTTGCTTTGATATCAAATGCAAGAAATTCACACAAAACTCTTAAGTTGCTTTTAACAATGAAGGCAATGTGCTCTTCAGCAGTGTCATCTAGTTACTAATTACGTTTTGTTCCTACAAAACACCGCTTTAGCAGTTTACTTAAGGGAACACACTCTCGCTTTGATTACCAGGGTAACCACATCTGCTTCCTTTTGCCCATGGTTTGCCCTATTCCTTGATTCATTAACAGATCTGAATCAAAGCAAGTAGAAGGAAAAAAAAAAAAAGTGAGAGATAACTGAACCCAAGAGATTAAAGTAACAGGTAGCTCATAATACACAGGAACTTCAAAGGAAAGTTAATCAGGGAATCAGATTTAGACCATCCAAAAGGTTCTTGTATTTGGAATTAAGAATTCCAGGAATTCTTAAACATTTCTGAAATTTTAAGCACTGAGCAAGATCACAGCAACTCAAAGAACCACTTGATAAAAACACTGACATTCATTTTGCCCAGGGACTCACATTTCACCTCGCACAATTTAAAACAAGACGCAGAAGAATATAAATGCTTGTATGGACACCAATCCAACATTGGCAGATACTGATCATTGCCCAGAAGAGGCAGAGCAAACACCTTAGCAGAAGCTTCCACGGCTAGAGCCACGTTCTCCACCATAGCAGCTGGTCTGCCCTTTCTGGAAATGCTGTTTCTTTTAGACACAAACTGGATATTCCAAATGGATACCCACATCAGTCACAGGAAGCTTTGCCAGTGAAAAATGAACCTTTATAAACTTCATAAAGACAGAGGGAAACCATTACACGGCAATATGTCCATCTCTGTCCGCTCAGGCAGCCTGTACTGCAAACTACAGAGGATCATTTCTTACGATCAACTCACCAGAGCGGCAACGCCAACACATCTTATTTTGGGCACTTCATCAGAGCATTGCCTTCAGATATTTGCTCTAATATTATGTTATAGTTCACCATTCCCTTATCTAGAAAGAATAAACTTGAATAAATCTGACCCAGGTTAATTGCTATTGCTGGCAATCTGCTGGCTGTATGGCAAAAGCCAGTTGACAACATGACGAGAGCTTCTTACACAAATTGGTGCGATGCAGAAATATCCAAGCCAAGGACTGAAGGCATAGAAATCCAGACTCTGCCTTTTCCCACTGGAAGTCATGCCTGCAGAACATTGCCCAAGCTTGCCAGGGGAAGCCTGTGCTACCCTGCCAGCACAGGACTCCTGGATCAGCATCATTCACCACAGTCCCCAAGTATACGCTTCCCGTTGAGATGTTTTTAACTGCTTCTAAATGCCAAGTATTCTTTCCTACATTTATTTCTCAGTGATGATTTAAAAGAAATGTTTATTTTTAAATCATATTTGACATTTTGTTAGGTACACTGGAAAATAAACCCATTCCTACATATGCAAAAATTAGGAATTAATCAGGTCTGGCAATTATCTTGATAGGAAGAACCAAGTAGCTTAGTTGAACATAGAGAGGTTTACTAAAAAAAGAAAGCCTGCTCTAGTAGTTAAAAAACAAACAAAATTGCTTCTTATTGATTTTAATTTAGGTTGAAACACTAGCTGTCTCTCCAACAGAAATGGCAACAACTACAAATGAGCACAAAATGCGATAAGATAGACAGATTCTTAAGCAATCTCGTATAGAGATGACCTCCAGTTTAGACAGTAGTTAAAAATATGATATCATATGTATGGATCAATAAGTAAGTTTGCATTTGTCTCAGATGCAAAAGCTGGAAACTACGTGTCTTTTTTTTTTTTTTTAGTTACTCTAAAACGTTGTCCAATTAAGTTATACTGCTTTTTTCTTACAGATCGTCTAGATTCTAATTTACAAATAAAATCAAGAGAACCAATTAAAGGTTAAGTACTATCAGCATGTTTCCCCAAGTGATGCACATGTGCAACAGAATAGAATCAGTCCAATCTTGATACAGAAGACCAGGTTACAAATTGAAATACATTTGTATTACCATTACTTGCAGGCTTCACGCTCTAGCAAGTAATAACATGGGGCATCACGCTCCCCTCCCATGCGCAGCAGCAGCTCTTTGACCATGAGTCTATCACGGGCTGGAGCAGCTGGAGATACGCTTTACTCCTCCAGCTTTCAGGGCAAGCACAGCTACAGAGCAGGGGCAGCCAGGGGCTGCCAGCGCACAGTAAAAGTACAAAGAGCTCATCATGCTGGAAGGCTCTTTGGTCATGGCCATCTAGTTCATCGCTCTACAGGTTACTTAAAACCTCCCTGACAGGCTGCCTGGTCACTCCTCTCTGCTCTCCAGGCAGCAGGCACTGCCAGGGCCTGCCTGGCTCATACTGCACTCTGTCCTCCTAAAGCACATGAGAAATATCAGTATCAACCAAGCATGATTATATTTATGATCTTTTCAGCACGCCAGACCTTGATGCAGTATCATCTGGATCAGGTCTTCTCAGTGGGTTTTGGTGAAGGCTCTCAAATTTGGCAGATCAGACTCCCTCTCTACTTCAGTCATAAGGAACTCTCTGCCCTCCATTCTACCTTCACAGACACCATTCTCTTCCCAGCTAGGGTAATACTAGCTGGGCGAGAAAGGATTGTCGGCCCTCATTTGAGGTTTGCTCGAAACAAACCCAATCAAAGCGGAAAACTAAAAGCACAGTTAAGAGGGTGAGAGAAGGGGGGTGGGGTGAGAAAAATGGAGAAAAGGCAAAAATGATTACTACAAAAAATTTTCAAAGATCAGATAAAATCTGATAGCAAAGGGCTTGTGGAGTTCAGGACACTGAGATAATCAGGACATTGTGACATGGTTTTATTGTAATGGGTAAGTACTTTAACAGTAACAAAGTATCAGAGGGCTCTTTAGTAGCGAAAAGTGAAAGAGACAAAGGACAGTTGTTAAAGTGGCTGTATTATTGCAGTTGGAGCTTCAAAGCTACAGTGAGTAATTCAAACAACCTCTTCTTTGGTGGCTTGTTTATTTTGATAACTACTTGAAACAAGGAAAAGAAGGTGGGTATCACTTCAAAACGGACACCAAACAAATAATTGATTTTAAAATAGCAACTGACAGCTGTTGACAGAAAACCTCACAAATACCTTGGTAACAATCACATCTTTGGTCCAAAAAAAGAAAAAAAAGTATAACATAACAGAACGATTCAAAGCACTGATACACATGATGAGTGTCCTCCAAAAAACTAGAATTTTAATGAAAGGACTGGACACCTCTGCTTCACAGCAAGCAGACTCATACAAAGAGGTGGGGGTTTGCACTTCATCGCACAGTAAAAGAACTCTCGAACAAGCATAAAGACAGTAACAAAACCGTGCAACTTTGACACAAAGCCAGCTGGCGGAAATACTGGAAAGAACATGCACAGTTGTTCTTCAGAATCATGTCACGGTGAGGGTTACGGTGCAAACCCTCACCTGATGAAAGCCGCCACAGGACCAGCAGCATCGCGCTATGAAAGTTTGCAGCAGCTGAGGATCTGCCATTATGCCAAGATAAAAACATTACAAACTCGCACATTTTGTGCTCCAGGTTTGCAAAGATAACCGTGAATTAATTCGCAGTAAACCAAAGAGAAACACTTTACAATGCATAAACAATGTAGTAAGGAACAATTTAAAAAGTCACAGTTTCTGAAACTGCTGTCATTGGGCCCCTACTTTTAACACTTATTTAAATAGCTAAAACTGCACAAAGGTGTTGCTTTGTAACACAAACAGTTATGTCAAAGCTGTATAATCTGATGCAAAACCCTTGGGCAAAGAAGGAAAAATAAACAACTAATTTTAGAACCTCCATTAGCAATTCTCACCAATTAAAATATGATGCAACTGCTGTCAACAGGCAAATTTTAGTTGTATTTAAGCATAGATTGAAATACAAAAATACACAAGCTACCACAGTTAAGAAAACTAGTTACAAGTAGCATGCAGGCCAACAAGAAGAAACATTCAACTGATTCTCTGGGCCCACCTAATAAATGGATACCTTTAAGAGACAGTCGCATTGCACAAACCCTCACTTCTACTTTGACTGCAGTAAATCTATACCATAATCTCCAGAAGTCTGAAAGCACCTTAGGAATCTAAATACCAATGAAAGTTTATCGAAAAATTAATCCCTAAACTCACTTGTAATAGCAATGTAATCTGTACTTAATTATTTCCAAGCTACAAAGTATCTTTGTCATCTCAACTTGGCATTTCCAGGGTGTGGTAAGAGAGGGACAAACAGACATAACAATCTCATGCTTAGACCCACCAAATTGAGGCTTAGATAAACAAATATCCATTCCATTAAAAAAAAAATCTTTGTTTTTTTTAAATCACTGAACTTGCTTTAAAAATCTCTTAGGAAAGCCTTACTTATTTTGACATGTGTATCACTAACTTAAGTATCTCCTAAGATACCAGTTCTTTTAAAATCTAGGGGGGGAGGGGGCAGGGGGAAGACAGACAAAAAAATTATGAGATTTAACAGCGGAGCATTTCTAAGCACAGCAAACTGACACAAAGGCAGGTGCTAGTCCTCAGGGGTGCAGGGGTTACTTCACAAACATCCTTGTTTTACAGAAATGGAATGAGGCCCAAAGAAAGTAGCTGGCTTGCTGTTGAGGATCACCAAAGCTCAGGACAGAACTGTTATCTATTTACCTCTACAATAGAAAAAAGGCTTATCCAGTGCCTAGGCACAAGTGAGTCGACCTTCATATCCTGCTTATACATTGCTCACTGGTTGTTACAGTGAACTCCTCTTCCACTCTGGGAGAACTAACACTGCTTTTCCATCAGTCTGACAAACTGACCAAGGAACTCCAGATCTAACGCTTCAGAATGCTAAAAAACAGTAATGCAAACTGTAGATGCTTTTAGAAGGAGTAGGGAAAGGGCAAGACACTGTTTTGATTAAAGCAAGTATTATAGCTTTTTTTCTAATGTCTCTTACAAGCCTCTTGTAAGAACAGAATATGGAAAGAGGGAAGCCTGGGAAAAAAACCTGTCCTCATCGCCTGCAAGGAGTTATCAGATAGCTTTCCCTTACCATCAGCAGAATAAACCAACTCCGAACAGAAGAACTTCAACAGCACTCTGTTAGGGAGACAGCCACATGTTATTTCAAAAAAGAGAACAAAACATCTGCCACAAGACTAAATAACATCCCACATTTAGCTCCTAAATACCAGTGCAGCTCTTCAGGACTCAAGGTCCCGTTCACTACATAGCTGCAAAGGAGAGAAAATTTTTCAAAGCAGCTTTCCTAAGCTAAGCATCCAAGTCTCAAAACACCTTGCTTTTCTTTAGAAAGGCCTCCACACCATGAACGCAAAGTCCCTCAAAGCAGGCACTGGCACAGGATAAACATATTCAGGCATCACTGCAGCATTTATGCATAGAAAAACTGCAACATCCACGTCAATTGAGATTTTACGTGTCAGTACTGCTGGCAGGAGCACGATGCGGTCAAGTTTTAAGTTCTAGAAAATGGTTCAGCATTATTCAAGTGACTTGATAATTAAGAATGCTAGTACTTCAATTCCCGAGCAAACTTATAGATGCATAATAAAGCCACATTACATGAAAGTGCTATGTACTAACTTGATTTTTCTTTAACCATAGCTCACTTCAAGACTAATTCAAATGGCCAGAAGGGGAACTCATTCAGTGTAATAAAAACACATCTCACAGTGCCTACACCAATGTCTTAGTTTCCTTACTGCTTTGTGTCCTCCCTCCTCCTCCAGTCAGCTGGGGAGATTATTCACCACCACTATTTCCTTTAGCTTTCCATTAATATTGCTAGCATTCAGAAAAAAATAAAAATAAGACAGGAACAGCATTAGCCTCTGTGCTTGTAATCTGCACACTCATTCATGTGCTCACTTTATGGGTGTGAAGAGCCCCTGCTTAGGCTACAAATACGACAGCTTAAGGCATAAACCAGGAATCCACTGTGTCCTCAACAAAATGACTGTACATTGAAAGGTGAGTATTTGAAGACATAACCAATGTAGCCCTGATTAACCTAAGAGTACACCTGTCCTCACTGAAGCATGGTGAGATCGCTTCAGAAATCTGTACCACATGTCGGCAGCATTAAAAGAAGGAAGCCAGTTAGACTTGCCCCAAGGCAAGTAACGCGGATGGATGTCTCTAGCCTACAAAATGGCTAACACGATCATCAGAACTGCCACAAGATATTCAGCAATGGAAAAATCAACAGTAACCGATGATGATTTTTCTATGATTTTTCTTCCTCCTCTAAAGGTTTATTGACACACAAATGTAAAAACTAGCTGCTTTCATCAGAAGTTATTCTCTAATTCGGCATCTCCAGGTTCCTCAGCTTAGTATGAAAGCATGCTTTAATTTATATTTTCCTACTCTGCTTTGCTTCCAACCTCTGCACGTCTCTACAAAGCTGATACAGGCCAATTCTTCCTGGGAGTTAACTCGGGCAATCGATGAAGTTACATTCCCATCAACCTGGTACTAGAAGATGCAGGTCCACAATTTTCACTTGAAAGAAACATTGACAGGAGATTACCTCATGAAGGGAAAAAGTTGTAAAGATATTTAGGCACCTAAAGCAGCAAGCAGTCCCCAGAAGGGATATATAAAACCATAAATTAACCCAACTGGTGCATATCTGCATCCTCAGATGACTCTGTATCATTTAAAAACACTTGTCTGATGAGATTCCACTTCCTAAAATACTTGAAAATCGTTGTTTAGAATTAAACTTTAAGTAGCATGGCACACAAATATAAATAATTAAAAATTTGTCAACACACAATAGCAGCTCTGGTCTTTAAAAATGGAAGCACAGTAACTAGGCAAACAGAAATTAGTCTCATTTTTTCATAATTTCTCAGATTAAAGTTATATATTAGCTACAGCACAGTGTTATTACTATACCCTTAGGCTTCAGAGCACATCATGCCACATTCATTTGGCTGCTAAAAAGCAGCAACCAAATGATTAGCATTTTTTTCCAAGGACAGTTGAGATTAATAGTTTGAAGTCATTTCTTTAATTTAACCATGAAACTTGAACATCGAAATTAGAGTCAATGTTAATAACGTTTTATTTCAGAAAACTCTAAGTATGTTAGTCCTTGAGCACTGATCATAAGACGGATAGAGTCGTCACTGTTATCTGTCTTTTCTGTAATTGGAAACAAACCCCAACTATTAAAGTTGCACAACTTGATCACAGTACAGCTTTAACTGAGCGCACGTACAGAACTTCAGATAACGCTTGTACCTGCAAAGACCCAGAAACTGAGACTGTACCTATCACCCTACTGAAATCAATAGGTGGTTTTCGGTAGTTTTTGTGGTACTGAGCAGGATATATTTCTTCAGCAGAGGTTCCCAGTGTGGATGCAGGAGGGACAGCTGAACTACATGATGTCTCTGTGCTACACGCAGACATTCCTCACTGCTCTAACCAAGACATCCATTTTCTGACCAGGACCAAAAAACCCTTTCATCTCCATTTCCTAGACAAAAAGGAGAGGAGATAGAGGATGAGAGAGCAGTATTAAAAAATCATAACTCCTACACATGGGCAAAAATTCTCCTCGCTCTTCCGAGCAGAGCAATATCCCCAGCCTGAATACAGGTTGTGGAGACACTGAAAACACCCCAATATGACTGGGAAAACTCCAGCTACCCCGAAATTGTGTTGCTTCCTTTTTTTGAATATATTGAAATCCTTTCTTTCTGTGATGCCTCTTCCTCCCCCTCCAACTTACAAAGCCTCTTACTCTTACTGCTAGCTAGTGCAGACAGCTCCTGAGACTACCTGAAGACTTTTGAAAGCCGTGTCCAGGCTCCTTTAATCATAAATTAGCTCCTGTAAACCTGGTAACAAAGAGCCAAGTTGTCCCTTGAGTTTTCCCCCCAGAAGCTCACCAGCAAGCTCAGCTCTTACAGCCTGGAAAGGTTCACTTGACATTCTTTATCTGCAAGGACTCCATTAGCAACTTCCCATAACATAAAGCATATTTTTAAAAGGCACTGAAAATAACGGATAATTAAAATGTAAGAAGTGTCATCTTCATAAAAGACACAGGACTAAATAAAGTCTTGGAGGGCCCTCTCCTGTACATTCTGTATTTCTCTATGTGCACAATGCACCATCCTCTGTAAAATCTTTAATAAGCAAAGCCAGTCTTCTCTGTATCTTTAAAGATATTTCAAGTAGCTTTTGATTAGTACATCAGTAAAAGCTCCTAGCATATTTTTTTCTTCCAAGCAGAAGACAGTTACACGTAGAATTATCTCTAAACTCAGAACTATGGAGACTCAAAATCCAAAACTCACTTACAGGCAGTTACCAGGTCAGTGACAACTTGATCCATTACCAAAGAGCTAATCTCGACTCAAGAAAATTACTTTCATTTATGCATCTAGTCTAAGAGAATGGTAACAACTGTCACTCCTTAGATGACAGGATTGTCACAGCAGCAGCTAGGAAATGCACAAATGTGTACTTTGCCCTTTGCAAAAAAAAAAATAAATAAAAATTATCCTCTCTTGGCAAAACACTGAGAAACTACAAAGTAAGGATATCACACTAACGTTAATATTTACGTCTTACTGATTTTTGGTACTGTGAATTTAGATTAATGAGCAAACAGACCCTATGGAAACAACCTCTCTTACCTTGTCTTAGTTTGATTTATTAAGCAATGCAATTACCAGTGACAAGCCCACTGAGAAATGCACTAAACTTAACACTTCAGAAAGAGCAAAACCCTACCCACATTTTTTGTGCAAGAATGACTCCTTTCTCTTATTTCAACTGAAGAAACAGCAACAAAAATACCTTCTTAAACAGTGAAAAACCTACTACAATCCTCCTAACAAAGGAATACTGCAAAGACTCATTTTCTACACGGTTCACTCATTGTTGCCGAACAAAGAAAAAAATAGCCTTTATGTTTCTTCACAAAGTAAAGTGATTTGCAGGGGAGAAAATAGTGACCTCTCTTTCATTTACGGAGAGCTAGATAGGAAGTGGAGGGAAGAGAGAGGCTGGTAAATTAACACATAAAATAACAAACACCTTAATTCCCTAATCCTCTAGAAAATGCTACGAAAAGCTACTGAAACGTTTGTGGTAGATACTAAACAGTTAATATCTGGCCGGGATTCCCCGCCAACACAAATTCCGATGATTTGCCATTGGATGTTGTCAGCACCAATGTCCTGTTATAGACCACTGAGATCCTCCCTGCAGCTTCGCTGCCTCGGGCATCTCTGCTGTACTGGATCAGAGCGTGGAGCAGCCCCAGTTATCACGATGCTTTGCTCACCACCCCCTTGCACACTCTCAGATATTACTGCTCTTCAGGAGAAGGCATAAAAGAGTCAGGCAGTCACTGAGGTCTAACATGGTAGCTCTGTATGAAGACTAAATGCATAAAAGCCTTCTGAAAAAAGAGTTTGCTTTCCAAGCAAATCTTGAGCCCTGAAACATTCCCAAGTATCACATAGCTGGTTCGCAGCTTCGGGCATCAGAGACGTTACCTACACCCAGCAAACGCCCAAAGACCTACTACTCTCTGCTTGCATTTGTCTTGATATTCAAACCATAGTGCAAATATTATCTAGTTCAAACACGGCTGATCTAAATCAGCAAGTCGTACAATACTGTCATATTAAACCTACATCACAGCTTGTTTTCCTGAAGCGTTCCTGGAGCCTGCCTTCTAGACGTAATTACTGTACAATATATATCAGAACCAAAGAGAAAGGCTTCACTCGGAGGGTTGGAATTGAGGAAAAAATCAATACAGAGATGATAAATGTTTCTTCAAGAGCTGCAGAGGTATTAACCCTCTCCCCAACTTATTTTCTTTTCTCTTTGTATCATTTTGCCATGCCAGAGGCTGCTGGAAGGGTTGGGATATGATGGGTCTATCTGCTTACCTCCATGTCTGGAGTTAGGACAAAAAAAAAAAGTGTATTTTAGAAAAAAAAAAGAAAAAAAAAAAGAAAAACAAAGAAATATCACAGGAAGTCCCTATAAAGCTTTCAAAATTCAGTATTTCTTTCTTTCATTTCTCCCTTGCACACCTGGATGCAGCTGATGACCCGGGCTGCACCGGGAGCCCACAAAAGTGACAGGAGGAGTCCGCAGCGTGAGGACTCCACCGAGAGAAGGGGGAAGGGGATCTCCCTGCCCAAGGTCCCTCACATCACACCCCCCCACCTCCCTGAC
>WEIS01093943.1:32261-63671 GCA_013389965.1 Todus mexicanus
CCCTCCCCGCTTCCCCAAACCTCCTGGGTTCCCCCCCGGTATTGTGCATTTTACTACGTATTTCCAGAGATGCCCCCTCTCAAAGTGAGGTAGTTGGCTGATATTTTTGCAGAATCAGGTGAAGGCTGTCCCAGGGCACCCTGCATCCAAATCTTGATCCACAGCCTCTCCGCCCTCCCAGCAGCAGTTTGGGAGTGATTGATAACTTTACACAGGAAACAGAAGCAGAAAATGGTGTGAATTCAGGATGAAGGGATGGTTGCTTGTACTTGGCATTTCCTGGCGGTGCTGTGGTCTGCTGAAGCTGAAATTTCATTCAGAAGTAGTTTCTGTCTGTTTCTTCGGTAATTATTTCCATTACAGGGATTCTGTTTCAGAAGGGAAAGGGTTTGGCAGGGCTTTATCAGTGCGTGCTGTGCTCAGCTCCGGCTCTGTCTTTTGTTGTGACCATCTCCTCTTTGCTTACCTACAAACCTTCCCCATCTCTGGCGTTTCCAGAGGAGAGGAGATGGGAGGCAGGAGGAGGAACAGAGTAGGAAAATTCAGAAGTCAGATTTATGCGCTGGAATGGCAGTGATTTTTCTCTCCCTCTGCTCAATTTAGGGACCACTAGAGCAGAGCCCTCGGGGCTTGGGTACTTACCACCGCCGTGCTGCGACTTCTCTGGAAGAGGCTGTGGCTTTGTGTCCATCCAGGTTTACCCCAGGCAGCACAAGGTGCCAAATCACTGGATTATGCTGCAGCCAAAGGGCCCCCTAATTACAAGGCATCGCATTTTCCTGGGCTTTCCTTTGACTTTCTCTCCACATCCCAGGTTATGCCTGCCAAAAATTACAGTTGGAAATTAACAGTGCAGTCCTTGCTAGGAAAAACCATTTATCCCAGTAGAGATTTTACCGCTGTAAGGATTTAAGGGCCTGATTAAATGTTCTCTGCCCTTGAGGGCACCACCCTTTGGGGTGTGCAAAGAGCAGAGAAGGTGCTTGTCTAAGGATTTATCTAAAACACAGCAAAAAAAATTATAGGCCCTGAAGAAATCAAGTTGCAGACCCAATTAAATCATTTCCCAAAGCAGATGGGGTTTTGGAGATTCATTTCAACTCTTGTATAAACACAGATAAAATTTTAAGAGCTAAATTTCCCTGAATTTTTTGTTCCTAGGGAAACCAAAAAACAAATCCCCACTTGCCTTGACCTTTTGGATTCTGCAGTGACTCCTGTGGTCAGTTACTTATTGGGCTGCTTGAGAAAAACCTGCAAAATATTCCCCTTTCAGCAACTGATTCGTACCTTTCCTGATCTAATGCAACAGATAGGCAGGCGGGTTCTCCTCCAGTACTGAGACTTACCTCTTCAAATCATGTCTCCCCAGTATTGTGAGAGGCAATCTTAAAGTGAGTTTCAACAGGTCTTGTTACATGAGAAAGTTAATAAACACTATTGCAATCTCTCTCTCTCACACGCACACACTGTAAGAATAAAAGTAGTGGGTTTTTTTAAAGAGCACTTTGCATCGGTATTTTTCTCACTGATTCAAAATCCCTTGCAAAAGCTGTTCGTTGCACCATTTTATATTTAAAATGTATTTTTACATTAGTTTAGGGTTTGCTACCCTGGAAAATGACAAATCTGAATCTGCCCCCATATCCTGGATTTGGAGGAATTCTACATTTTCCATCCTCAGAGCAAACACTCAAGATCTAAAATACACAAGCAGAGCACTGTCTCCTGAGTAGCACAGATGACTTCAGACCTCCATAAGCTGCTAGGGAAGATTTTTAGAACAGCTGTGCTCCCATCAAAACCCACAAGTGTTCAGGCTGGATATTCACAGTAGTCCCCTCAGGTCTGAACTTCTCAAAACAAATCTGTAAAAGCCCAGTGTCGGCACGGCCAGCTTGGTGCAGCACGCTGTGGTACAACGTGTCCAATGACCCACTTTTTCCCGGAGAGGCAAATCAATCATTGCATCGTCACACATCAGTTTAGGAGCTGTAGTGGCGGAAGTAGCTTTGTTTCACATGAGCAATTTGGGTGGGCAGAGAAATGGAGAGATGTATGATGGAGATCCAGAGAACCAAATTAAACCCAGTTAAATGAGAATCCATTTCCTGTGGTATCTCTTTGCCTGCGGCGCACTGTCTATCAACAATACACAGGTACAAATTGGCCTGGAGATGGATCTTTCGCTATCCAAACAGAGAAAACTGCATTAACTGCATGCACGCTGCTCTGCCGGCCTGCTGCCACCTGACTGGGGAGTGGGTACATTAGATAGGCCAGCTGATTCTTTCCCAAGGACTGAAGTGCTGGGGTGTGATTAAAATAACTGCTACTGCATGAAGAGATTGTAAACGGACATTATAATATGGGGCAGTTAAACAAGGCAGATGGATGTTCTGCAAATCTCCCAATATTTACTGTTAAACATAGTGGGCGCTGTCAAGGTGAAAGCAATGGGATCAGCATCTCTGGTTTGTGTGGAGCAGTGAATAAAAGATAACTTCAAGCGCTTTTTTTTTCCCCTCCTATTTGAACAGGTAATATTTTTGTGCTGCCTTCATCAACATATGCGCATCACTCTTGGGAAAGAAATGAAAGTCTGTTAATTTATTTGATCAGACATGAGAAATAATAGAAAACTGAAATGAAAACTCACATTTGTCATATGTTTGAATTAGCAGAAAGCTGAATAAAGCAGAAAAATATCTCAAGGAGTTCAAAGATGAGAAAGTTTATTGAATTAAAAATATTAATAGCATTAATCATTTCCAAAACAGGCTTCTTAACATCTATAATGACTATATGAAGGATTGGGGAAATAAAAATCAAAGAAAAAAATCAGATATAGAAAGTTAGACAGTTTTGTGTTTAGAAAGAAAGGATGATTTTTCACAGTTTTACATCCAGCCAGCCTCACTGGAATGGTTAACCCATGGGGAAAATACCAGATGAGGATCTAGCCCTGAAAAGATAAATCAGTGTGAAGTACTGAGAAGCAGCAACAGTTCTGATTATAAGTAATGTGAGGTATAAACTTCCAGGTTAATTCAGCAGCCCCAGTTCCTGTCTAGCTTTGCATAGAAAGGAAAAAAAATGATGCTGAACTTGGAGTTTCAGAAATTATATTATTGCAGAGTTACATTCTCGTAGCCTCAGGACAGATGCATTCTTCTCAGAGTATACTGGGAGGCTTGGAAAGTCTTTACAAGGCATCTGAGAACCTGCTGAGAAACAGAGGTGAAGGGCGAGCGAAGTAGCTGTCATTAAAAAAAAAAGAAAAAGTTTTTTATTTCGATATAATCATAGCAATGAGTTGTGTAGTTTGATCTACGAAGACATAAAAAAAGATTATTCCAGAGAGGCAGGTAAAGCAAAAAGCATGAAAAATGTTCATGCGAACTCTAGGTAAAGACACACTGTAGGCCAGAGGTTACTGCCAGTACTATTAGGCTGCACATCTGTAGCACTCACGGCGATCTATGAACGAGGGAATCTGAGCACTGACTTGAGTGATACTCCAAGATGTCCTGCCTGGACAGAGTCCCACAGAGGTTTTGCACAAAGTTCTTTTGGAAGACCAATACATTTCTTTTTGTGTAGTCTATAAAAGGAACCTCCACCTTAGGGAACCCTTAGGCTAAATCATTCAGAAGAGACACTTGGTCACATGCTGAAATACCTACTTGAAAGCTTCATCTTAATCTTGAAGTCACAGAGCTCTTTTGTCTCCTGAAATGGCCTCAAAATGACTGTGTTCTGTAAAAGCGTGTTAGTAACTGGCGAGGTGGAGGGTCAGACTGATCAGCAATGAGTTTCTCTCTTTCAAAAGCAACTGTAGTTCAGAGTCCTGTGTTATGACCTTGCTAGGGCTGCAAGTGTGTGTGCAATTCACAAATCCTCTCTTGTTAAAAGAAAAGAAGAAAAAAAATCTATTATCAGTGTAGCAGCGAGCAGAGCAAGCATGTTAATGACTGGAGCTGAGTGATGAGCATGGAAGACCCAGCTTACTGTCCTGCTTCTCTGTTACCTGTAAATAGCTCACCAGGAATATACTGCCTTTGCAGAATTTAAGGTGGAAACTGAAGAACCAACAGACTTACAAACTTTCACTGTTGGTGAAAAAATTGCTTATAGGTTTCGATAATATTTGAGTTGAAAGTAAGTCTTGGGAACACAAGTTGCAGAGAAGCAAAAATTCTTTTAACTGGGAAGGCTCCACCCAGCGTCGATGTTTATAACACCACCACGCAGCTTGCCAGTAAGATAACTGCAACCGTCGGGTTCTTTTTCTATGTAGTAAAGTTGACTCAAGGGCAGGCAGGGTTTGCAGGCAGCATGAACTCAGGCTGAATAGAAGCTTCTGTAAGGAACAGCATGGGTGCAGCGTGCTGAACCTAGACGTAGTACAGACAGTTAATATGAGCAATCCTCTCGTCTTGACCTCAACTTCCAGACCTCCTGTCTTCCAGGAAGACAGTATCACAAGGTGATATCTACTCCTTTAAAGGCCTCATGTATTACAAGGAAAAATCAGACTCCACCTCTTCCCCTGTAAGTATGTTTGTGAGAATGAATAAATTTATTGAAAGCGGATTTTCTGCTGTTCTTTTCCCCCCCTTTCATTTCACTGCTGCTTTCTGAGAAGGGAGTTAGTGCGACATGCTCCTGCCTTCCTGCATGGACGTCAAAAAGATGTGTCAGAGCCTGCTTGTGAAGGGTAAAGTCACAGGTGTGCAAGGGTCCCAAGGGGGAGAGGCAATAATGGCTCCGTGACCAGGCATGACCTTCTAATATAAAGCCATTGTGAATGGTGTCCAAAGCCAGGCCTCTGAAATTGTTCTGCAATGAAGACCAGTCAAGCAGACTGCAAAAAACACTTTCCTAGCCAATCCCAGGAGAGCACATTAAGGGGGAAAAAAAAATAAAAATCTGTTCTATAAATGGTAGAACCAATCTCCAAATCTGCTTAAGGAAAGAGGAGAAAGTTAAAGAGGAACGCTTGCCAAATCCATATTTTTTCAGAGATACACTCTTTTTGAATGCAGGTATAAGATGATGTGCTAACTTGTATGTTCTGGCTACCTCTTTTAGTTGGTAATACAACAGCTGTACAGATGTGAATAATCACATTCCAGAAATGAATGCAGCTCCTGGGTGGGGGCAGCTTTGACAGAACAAGGAAAGGAATAGAACTTTTGTGTTACAGAAGCAAGTAACTCTTTAGTTTGGGCTCCATGTGTTGCAATTGAGAATGCAGGTTGCTGATTGCAGTGCAGTTCTGGTTTTCCCATTCCTCTCTGGTTTCACAGATCTGTGGTTTGGGTGGCTTTTTTTCTTATAACATTACCAGTGACTCAGATATGGGCTTGTGTGAAGCACTCTGGATTTGAGTATGGATAGGCAGTACATTAGCTGATATGATTCCATTAAAAAGGGATTCCATAGCCGGTGCCACAATTAAATGAAGAAGTGTCAATATTAATAAACCTTCCAAAGAAAGAGATAAAATCAGATGCCCACAGTGACCTAACAGCCATGAGTGCTAGTCAGATCAATACATACCCATAAGCACTGATGGAAATAGCTACACAACAACTTATCTAGGCCATGGAGATTTGGCATTACAGCACACCCATAAAGTATCCTTTGTTTTCTCTAGTTTTGCTTTCCATTCCCTTACTCTCTAGCCAATGATCAGTGGCATAAGCATGAGCTACTCGTCTGCAAACAGTTTCTTGCTGGAGTTCATCCTGTCTCCTCTTGCTGCCTGGTCTAAAAAGGGTTTATTGGAAGTGTAAAGATGCCATCCAAAAAGTTGAATAAGCAGTAATCGAAACCCCTGCCAGCTTACATCCCTAATGTCATTGAAATGATTTTCATTCATCTTTTCAATTGTCATCAAATATAGACCCACTGTAGCTGGGCACAACTCCACTGACGTAAATGACTGGGCATTCACTGTCTTGGAACTACACCTGCTTGGATCCACATCAAAGTTTTGCCAATGCGAGGAGGGATGTGACCAAATACCACAAAAATGCAGTTGTTACTTTCTACAGTGTTTTGCTACTTTGGAAGTGTTGCAAGACTGTGCCCTTATCTTTTCTACCCAGATTTCATGTTCATGATGCATATCTTTGTGCCATCAAGGTCTGGTGGTTACAACGCACTGTTCCCATAGCTAGGGTATTGGAGGGTTTAAAGCATTTCAGAATTTCAGCATCTGTTTTATGTTGATTTCAGGAGGAGAATGGGAGAAGACGATGCCAAGTTCCAGAGAAAAACAAACACTTTGGGCCAAATTCTCCCTTTGTCTGTGCTGCTGTAAATCTAACATCTCTTCATCGAGATGACAGGTAGATTTGAGCCCCTATAATATAGAGCAGGGTCAAACCCTTTAATTTGGAAGAACACAACTGCTTCCTCTGGCCCATGCCCAAGGAAATATATTTAAGATATACAATAGATAGTAGAAGAAATGTTAATTAACAAATTTTTGTGGAGGTATGGGGTAAAAGCATTCCATTCCAGACTGAAAACAACGCTTTTAGAACTGAGCCAAAAAGGGGAATGTTTATCATACCACAAATGACCTAAAGAGGAGTACAATTAAAATGTGTTTAGAACCTTGAACTGTTTTGTTAATCAACACGGATTTACAATTCCAGGTTTTAAAATAACTAACGATGTACAAATAGATTTTAACACCTATTGAAGGTACCATCTTAAGACACATTGTTGGGGAAAAAGAAGCTGAGAATAAAGTTGTGAGATTAATTCATGGTAAAGAAATATGAGGCCTCATAATTCTTCCCAAAGCATCACAGTCAGTAAAATATTGCACTTTTTTTCTACAGCAGAAACACAACAGAACAACATTATTTTCTAGCGGTCAACATTAATTGCAAACTGATGGCCACTTCTGAACATGGGAGTCTTCATTGGGCCACATTTAATTATGTTAACGGCGGAGATGTCAGCCTGCCCAGCTCTGGCAGCCTAGCTGGTTGAGCTGCCGTCGGCACCATCGGCGAAAGCAGTCGTACCACATGGGGGAGTCTCTCTGCATGCAGAGAAAAGTCCATGTTTCATAAATCACTCGCTTTGAAACCTGATTTCTCTACACTGCAGCTTTGTCAGTTTGTCTGAGAGATAACAGAAGATCAGCAACACTCGACAGGGCGAAAAACAAAGCCTAAACCATGATGTTCCCATAAATGAATTGCTTATAAGCAAGGTGGATAGGATTTTGTTAGTGGGGAAATCTATGTAAAGGACAATTCTCTTTATTAAACCCTGTTTAAGCCACCAATTTACCTGGTATTTCCATATAGAACACAGAAAAGTTCAAGAAATCTCAGCCATCAGTTAATAAAATGCTGCAAATTTAATTTAATCCTTCAGGAAAGCAGAGGGTGTGGCAAGTTCATTGCAAGGCATGGCAAGATGTTATCTCAGCACAGCAAAAATGGAACGACAGTGCTGGAGCAGGATTCAGCTGTTTCAATAGCACCGTTTTTGTTGCAATGTATAGCATAGCCTTCTACCATATAGTTACAGGAATAATGAGCATGGTACACTGCGTGGGCAATCCCTGAGTGCATCTGCCCTGGGATTTAATGAGCTTAGTATCTTGACAAAACACACCTTTTGTGAAGTACAGGCCATGAGCAGTTGACGTACATCCTGAAAATCATGTAGCATGTCTTGTGGGGTGAACCATCCTCATTCCCCAAGTCCATCTCGACCCAGAGGATACAGGAGTGATAAGGCTCCTGAAAAATGCACAGAGGGAAGTGCTGGCAAAGATCTCTGAAAATGGCACAGGTTTTCTAGCACTGCATCAGACCATCCTAACGAGCTTTCTCTTGAATTTTTATACATCATTTCTACGACCTTACCGTGCCACACGGGAGACTTACTTTGCCAGCTCATTCTTACCTGCTACTAATACAGACCACTGCTAGCACAATATACTATTATCCAGCAAAACAACATGTACTGACAAACACTGTTTAGTGAGTATTGGCTACCAGTCTGAGAAAGCCAGGGTCACTGCTGAACAATACCAAAAGAGGTCTCACTAGCTTCTTCTCCCTCCTCCATTGAATGAGCTGTTAATAGACAAGCTGTTATAGAGAAAAAGAACTAAATAGTTTACAAGCTTACATTTGAAGGCCTGTGAATTGCATTAGCTGAGCCAGCTGAGTGAGAGCCAAGGCAATCTCCCCACGATTGTAGAAAATGTGGCATTGAGGCATGTGGAGGCAAAGGAAGAATGACAGTGACCAGGTTTACAATATGCAAAACCGAAATAATTACTGCTTTCTGTGGCACAGAATTTTTAGCTGAACTACAATATGGAATAAGCATCTCCTTGAAATGCACAAGTGTGCGTGTGTGTTCATATTTTTGAATTTTAACTCTTTTATGCAAATATTAATTTACAGCCTTAAAAAAACCCTCTTTGAAGTTGACTTTTAATTTTTCCCCATTGGACCTTCCCCCCTCCTACCCTTCTTTCTCTGCTGCACAGGCCACTATTAGTATGAGCAATGACCATAGTTCTTTTTTATTATTCAGTGTTTTCTTTTAGCCTAGCAGTAATGAATAGGAACGTGAACTACCTACAATTCCTTTACCTGGACAATTATATGGGATTAGTGGAACTGGAATGTGCAGCTAAAAAGTTTTTGGAACCCTCTGGTTACCAGCCAAGAGACTGACAGTTCTTTCTAAATTTTCTTTCTGTTCTTTAACTTCACCAGAGACTTTGAAAAGCAGTATAACAAGAAAAATTAATAATAGAGAAACAGCAAATTTGAAAAGTAAAGAATGAAGCTCTCAGATCGTTCATTTTAAGACATTCAGTGGCAGAAAAAAAAAATGAAAGAAAGATGAAGGAAAGAACAGTTAAACCCCCAGCAACCACTGAACAGTGGTAATTCAAAATTTCCAATGTTGAGAACAGCTCAGAGACTTTTATGGGGTCAGATTTTGACACAAAAGAATTGTTTTAGATCAAATAAAATATTTTTAAAGTTTCAGGTTAAAGATTTCAACCTGCTTACAAGTTTCCATCTTTATATTGTTCTCCCAATTTTATACAGCCTTCAGTTAGAAGCAAGCCAGGTGACGTCACTAGCCCATTGTTGCAATGAGAGCAGTCTGAAATACTGTGGAGAGAGCTGAGGGAGGTGGTTTAATGCAGTCCTTACAAACCCAAGGAGATCAGGCGATTGCTGACAGGATATTCAGGAAAGTACAGTGGTGGCTTTTGTTGTAACCTTCACTAATGGGTGACTATCTTTGTTAGCTCATTTACAGCCCAGTTAAATCAGACAGAAATCAGCCTAACAGGAAACACATTTTTGGCTTCTTCAAAACAGATTTCTTGGTACATTACATAAATTGTTCACAAACTGGACTAATCTAGGTCAGTGATTCAGATAACAGCTTTTCTACTCAGATTTGAGCCTTGCCCATTAATTAAACTTTGTCTCATAATTTGAGTATCTTTATCACAGAGAAACCTTTCAGTCATGCTAACTTGGAGTACCAGCCATTTATAACTCACATCTGGAAAGCAAGCATTGGTCTATACTCAGAAATTCAACATCCCTCTATATGGGGCAAGAATTTCGGCCACTATTTTAAGGCCAATGGCAAAACTTATGTTAACTTCAGAAGGGATAGAGTGACTTGTTCACTTGTTAGATGCTCTCTTTGGCTTCCAGTCCTGGAGTAACAGTGTAGGTGAATCAGCTTCCAGAATTATATTCACCTGAGATCAGACCAAGTGGAGATTATGCATTTTCAGGTCTTTGACTGTGAAACTTTTTCAAGTACTTGCTGAGCAAAATTCCTTTTAAAGGCTTTAGAGAAACCAGCATCCCAAGGGCAGTTTGTTTCAGTGAAAGCTCAGGATTTATCTAATCAAACCTGGGAATTGTTCCCTTTTGTTTTGGTGGGTTGGTTTTCCTGCTCTGTTCAGTTTTCCCTCCTGTTAGATCCTTTCATTCAGGTTCGTAGTTTCTTCTGGTTGGCTGATCTTTATTTCTGCTTTTAATATTCTCTATTGATTTTATTGTAGTGCCCTTACATGCTGTTCAACAATCCTCTATTACTGTAAATAAAACAAGATAAATAACTTGGCTTCCTTTCTGCATTTAAAAGGTTTGGCAGCAGCCATCTCCCCCCTAAGCTGAGCGTTTGACAGTGCTACTGCCAGTATCTGTGAGGGCAGCTCCTGAGACCTGCATGCCCCCCATGTCACCACTATCCATACTAGTTAGATAAAGCCAGCTTGGAGTCTGCTGATATTACTGGCTGGCTTTATCTAGCAAGCTGAGCTACCAGTAGCATCTGTGCATCTGTTGGATGTGCAGATGAGGGCAGCTGCCCTTTTAGACACTGGCAGTAATAGCAGGGTTAATATGTGCATCTATGGCCAAGCAAGATATCTCTTATCTGCAGTATAAACGAGAGTCACTGAGGCTCCCGTTTTCAGATCAGGTTATTCCTGTCTACCACTTACAGACTTTGGCTTAACTGGTCACTTAAATAACAATGATAAGATACAATATGCGGCTTCATCCTTCTTCCCTCTTGTAACTGCTCTTTGCAGTCTTTCCTCTGCTCTGGCCTGTTTCACTTTGTGCAGGGAAACAACCAGCATAGTCGGAGTGTAGGAGGTGCATTCCCCTTGGCTAGCAAGCGTCCCTAAAGCACTGTCAACGCTCACGCTCCCTTCAGACTCCTCGCTGTTGGTGCTGTTATCAGCACAGTTGGAGGTCAAAGCAACTGCTGAAGGTCTGGAGCAGCTTTTCAAGTGAAGCCTTCAGCCTGTGCTGGGCTTTGTACTGTTGCAGTTTGTTGAGTCCATGCTCATGGTATGTGGCTGTGTGGGCTGCAGTACAGACCTAGCCTGACACTCTTGTCTTGAAAAGCGCCTGTCCTGTAAGCAGACAGGTTAGCAGAGCTTATTCTAGCTACTCTGAGTATTGATAGCGTAGCAGCTGACTTTGACTGCTTGAATGAATGCCAGCATCTGCTGGAGGCTCTACAGTCTGCTTAAGCCAGCATGGGGCCATCTTCATTGTTATTTCTCCCTGATCAAGACAGATTGGTCTGGGTGCTGCATCCATGAGTTCCCAAGAGTGACTGCACCAGGTCTGAGTGGCTCAGTATTGACGTCCTCTACCTCTGCCAAGGTTAGAGATTTCAGTCTTACTGCAGATGATCCTTATTTATCTGAAAGCCCTTTCTTTCACACATAGGGTTTTTTCCTGTTCTGTCTGTAAACTAGCACTGAAGATCAAATCTGAGCAGAGGTTCAGCTCAACACTGCCAGTAGACGGCTTTATTTGATCTCCAGAAACATACACCCTCTTGCAGATGTGTCTTCCCGCTGTGCTTTACATGGGTGCAGCCAAAACAGCCTATAAAATTGACCTTCACATGGGTTATGTTCCTATCCAGACATACTGAACAAGTGACAACGTTTTCACCAGTGTCCCGAATTTTAAAGAGTTCCATGTGGACTTACTGCTTTTGGCTCACTTTTACATAAATACACACCAGAGAGCTAAAAAGACTGTGTTCTTTTAAAAATAAATCTATTTCAGTTAGGTAATAGAAATTGCTTTGAGGAGAGCTGTGGAATATCCCTGTAAATATGTTGTGAAAACAAGTAATTAAAATAGTCAAAATAATGAGTAAAAATCACGTGACTTTAAGAAAGCACATAAAGAGTAATCAAGCAGGGTAAAGCCAAATAAGATCAATTTAAGTTAGAGACTCATGTATATAGTGTATTGTATTCTTTGGACTGAACAGAAATGCATGCTGTGAAAGGGTGCTCTGAACTCCATTAAATAGTAATCTTTGTACACAACAGTAGTGCTGTGCAAATAAATGTTGTGAGGCAAAATAAATAAGTTTTGAGAAATGAATGACTTGAGCAGTAGTTTGCCAATTAATTAGAACAAAGAGGGAAATCTAACAGACAACACAGAGATAAATAAAGATGAGTTCAAGTTGCCATAACAGCTTTTGCTATTCTTTCATTCTGTTTTTAGCTAATTCTTCCTCTTAAAAGCTTTGTGGGATCTTCTTTGGAGGGGGAAGGGAGCCAAGAGGATGCAGTAGCAATTTTGCTCACTCTTGAAATGCAATCTCAGGGTCTTACCTCAAAAAAGGTTAATTGTAAGTTGATACCACAATTTCTTCTAACAGTCTGATAGAATGTGAACTAGAATGGAGAAAGAATTAGGGAAGATTTAGCTAAGTTGCATATATTCTAGACAGCAAGACCTGTTCCCCTCCAGCAGTTAAGGAATTAACCAGTGCAATTTCATAATTATTAGTTATCATCTCTCAGAACCTGTGGAGAATAGGTCAAGTCCCAGAAAACTGGAAGAGAGCAAATATAGTACCTGCTTTCAAGAAAAGGAAAAAAGGAACTCTCAAGGAACCACAGATTTCTCAGCCTAACTTTAAACAAGCTATAACTGGAAAGAATAAATTAGAGATTATAGTATTTGTGAATATTTGTGAATGACATGATTTTTGAAGAGACTAGAAATACTACAGCACCACAATTAGAACTAGCACTCTTAGTAAGCCAGGGAAATTATCCCAATTCAACAAGGTCACATTCACTCAAGTGAAATAAAAAGAACTACATATAGGCAGGAGAAGCCAAACCTCCACATACCACAAAGGCAACAGAAGACTGGAAGATCTGAAGGTGATAACATCCGCAGTAAATGAGAAGTGAGATGTACTTGTAAGAAAGCAAATCTTGCAAAATGTACTAACAGTAGCACTGCTTGTAACATGCCAAACTTCATTACTCTGCTGTGCTGAGAACTATTGGAGGTTTACCAGTTTACACTGAATCTGGCTTAAGCACTATATTTTTAAATAAAAGGTTCAGTCCCACTGGGCAGGAGCAGGAATAAATAGAAACCTATAAACACAAAAGCTATGAGTAAAGTTTAGAGGAACCAAGTTTGTTTCATTTACACAACTAAGGGGAGTATGATAACAGACTTCCAGTGTGTAAGAAGCTACGGAAAGACAACAGTGATCCGTTACCCACTGAGGTTAGGGCAGGAAAAATTGCTTTAATTTCCAACAAAGGAGATTTACGTTATCTTCCTAACTATAAACCTAGGTAAGCACTGGAATAGGTTGCTAGAGTGTCTGCAGAATCTCTGTTACTTGGGGTTTTAAGGAACAGACTACAAAAAAAAGCTGTCAACATTGTTGGATATACTTGATCCACATACCTCAGCAGAGGTGGGCTTACATCAAACATCCTTTGAGCTCCTTGCCAGCCCTACTTTCCTCAGCTCCTGAAACGCTGTAGTTGAATAGTTTTGCAGTTGCATATACACTCTAATTTTAATTAAAAACAAACATACAAACAACAACAACAACAAAACAAAACTCGAAAATGTGGATCCTAGCATTCCAACAATCAGAGGTAAGTAAAACAAGTCAGTATATTTGTGCTGACTCTGATGAGTCCAGATTCAGCTGTGTTTTAACAGAACTATAGGACTTAGGCAAAGAAGGAGCAGAGATGCTGAAGATGGGGAGGGCAAAACTGGGAAATAAAGAATACCTATTCTGCTACTCACTCTCAAAGAGCCTTCCCTCTATCTTTATCTCCCAGAAAAGCTGTGTAGCTCTTATTCTGTTTTTTTCTTGTCTCTGAGTCCAGGTTGAGTCCATGAAGTGACTCTATGAGATGCATGAGCAAGAACTTGATCAGAGTTGAAAGCAGCACACAACGGGATCTCTCTGAGCATTATGACCAACATTTCCATGTCCTTCTAGCATTAAAGACAGAGGATCCCTAGAAAGGAGTTCAGATGGTATGGAAAGGTAGCAACAGAGGGATGCAAGGCTTGAGTGACTTAAGCAGGTTCCTCCCCCACACTGAGAGAATCCATTCCCTACACAGTGGTGTCCCAACACAGTGAAATTTGCAGGGACAGAAGCAGTGGATTCAGCAAACATTGGGGGGTAGTTTAATATTGCTTCAACTATCCTCAGGCACTATTTTTTTTTTCTATATGTTCAATTATGCTGTGGATTTATTGATAAATAAATCAAGTCCCTGCTTTCCATTTCCATGCTGAGGGAAGGCACGGTTGAGTTGCAGAACAGGAATACATTCATCTAAGCATGTGAAATTCTCTTTGGTCTTTGAATCCTCTTGCAGATAAACTACTCCTACAATATTTATGGAGTACTAGCTTTTCAACACTTAGTTTATAATCCATAGTCCTCTGCCCTTTTGCAAATAACTTCTATTTTGCCCTGAAAGGCAGTCTATCTCAGCTCACATAGCCTACGTGTTTGTGCCTGTCTGCATTATTTATATAGTCACTAAAGACATTCCTCTTTTCCGTGTTGTTATAATGGTGCCTATCATGCAATATTTGGACAGCTACTTGCTGTTGCTGATGAGAGTTTGTCCACTGCTCCCACCTTTACGGTACAAGCTTTAGGCACACAGTTTGAGGTGTTGGCTGGGAGAGTCTCTGTAGCGTTGCCTCTGCTTCATGCAACAGCAGCAGATGTCCATTTCACAAGTGAGTTATCAGAGGTATCTGGTGATGTTTGGAGTTTGATCTCAGCTTTTCTGAATGATGCTTTTTCATTTCGAAAACTCTTGGTGTTGCTGTTTACTTCTAAGCCATCATCGTTTTGCAAGTTCCATCCAGTAAGACATCAAAGATAGAGCTTGCACCATATTTTTCTTGCTCAATTACACTGAGATGTAGATTCTCTAGACAAGCTGTAAGCAGTGATTCCTACATATTCAATCACATTGACCCTTCTCTTTCCTGATGTATCCTGACCTTAACTTCCCAGTCCTATCCATGCTGACTCTCAGAGAAGCACACTGTGACATCAAGCCAGCAATCACTACCCATTTCATCTCCACTGTCAGCCCTTTGACAATAGCTTAGTGCTGATGGCTGAGTGTGCACATGAGAACCACAAGCTGTCTTTGTGATTAGACTGGCAGGAGGTGATAGCTCCAAGTCCTCTTAGAACCTCTTATTTTGTCATGCCCTGCAGAGAGATTGTAACCATATTTAGATTTCTAGCACAGCACCTTCTGGTGAGCTACTCACACATTAAAGTAATGCCCAATCCCTATAGTAGGATACACCTGGGAAAAAGTCTGTTCCTAGGAGTTGCAAGGGAAAGGCTCTCGGGTTTTCAGTATAAATATTTATAGCAAGCTATGCAACCCCAGAGGAGGTGTTTGCTCCCCAATTCAGTCTGTTGATACTTTTGTCTGAACTAATCAACTCTGCTTTTCACTGTCATTTGTAATTATAGTCTATAAATATTTTACATTACTTTAAAATCAGGTTTTAAAATATTTAAATTAATTTGGGCTGGTGAATTAGATAGACAGGAATTTGAAACTGAGCTTGTCTAATCCTCTGTGCTGCTTTTTTCAGCTTTTAACTGTAGCCCAGACTCTCTCATTTTCTGTAGGATAAGCCAATGGGAAATAATTTTACTAGTAACATATGAACAGTTTGATTAAGTTAGCGATGTTTTGTGTCTTCTTGCAATTATTTCAGCTAACTGAAACTGAGCTAAGTGAGTCCCCTTTGAATATCCAGGCTGCCAAAGTATGTATTTAGATGGGCAGACCCCAAAGAGCACCGGCCTGAGCCTTGTAAAGTATCAGTTACAACTGGGATTCATCCACAAAGTGGGAACCTGTTGTGATGTATCCTGTAGTCATTCTACCTGCTGTGCCGCACGCATCACTCCCTGTGTTTCCTAAACTCTGCTTCCATGAATTCTCAGTAGATATCCCTTTCCATACTGTGTCCATTGATCACATCAGGACCTACAATGGATGTTTCCAAAATATTGTGTATCATGGATATGTCACAGCAACTGCTGGGCCCTATAGTGACTTCTTGTAGGAATAATCCCAAAGACAGCATGCTCAAACGTCAGTATTTATTTGGAGGAAACTTCAAGAGCTGAATGTTATTACTTATTACTGTGATGTTTCATTTTACCCGAGGCTTGGGTAGTGTCCATGGAAGATTTTGGATGGATTGAGATGATTCTGCAGGCTGTTCATCAGGGAATAACCAAAGCAACAATTGAAATAGCTGAGAGAGTAAATAAGCCTGTTAAAAGTGTAATTAGTACACTAGACAACATAGAGGTTCTGGGTGTAAAAAGTAAGGGAAACTATTATGTTTATTAGAGTTGTTTTTAGGAAGTTTTTCTTTTCTTAAGAAGCTTGAATGAGCTTTAATAACTAGCTACTAGTCTGAATTTCAAACCGGATCCTGTCAGTCTTATTCAACAAAGGTGTCCATTTGTCTACCAGCTTGTGAAGTAAGTGGATCTTTCAGGAGAGAACAAGAAGAAAATAATAATGGAGTGAAGTACATTCCTGTGAGTTCCATCACCATTTCTGGAGTTGCTCACCTCTTGTTCTTTTTAATCATTGTCCTGGTTTGGGTTAGAACAGAACAATTCTAATCTATGATTTTTACTTTTCAGCTAAGTCTGTCTGAAGTTAGCAGCATGTTTTTGCAGAGAGTCTGCCTCTAGCAGTGATAATGCTCCATGTTTATAGTTAGTACTAAGGATTGGTATGTGAACCAAGNATGAACGGTAATGTAAAGTTTCAGAAACATTTCTGGTATGAAACTCAAAGATCCAGAATAATAAAGTGCAACTGATACCTTTCATTTCTTTTAGTAGAACTTAAGCAGGTGTGAGGCCAGTGTCTTATCTTACACAGCTGGAACTCCTATAAAAAGAGGAAGTTCTGGGCAAACAGATATTTAGGATCTTTTCCTTAAATCCAGATCTTGCACTAGATTATTACCTGGTGTATTATTCATAGGCTGAAGAAAGCTATGGTTTCCCCCAGCATCCCATTTAAACCCTAGAAACAGGGTCTATTTCACACACAGTGACTAGAGGAAACAGGCAACAATGTGACTGATTTTCACTGTGACAAAAGCCACCTGGTTCTCCTGAAGAGAGGACAGGAAGGAGGAACCAGACTCCCTCTTAACTGAGCTCTTCATCTGTTTCTGCTCTACTAAAGATTATCTAAGGCCATTTCCCCCCTTTTTGACTCTGTGCAAGTCATGCTTTGCATTCAAAGGAAGTTTGTCCCAGGATTGCAATCATGACATAAATAGACCTATGCAGGGCTTTGCTGAATATGCATTCACTGAAAAATCCCATTCCCAGCATGTCTGTGAGGAACCATTCAACCAGCTGACTAAGTGCTTAAAGCATTTGAAAACACTGGCCTTATCTCCTCAAGAGTCGACAGCAAAATGTATGGCCACGTTGAAATTTCTGGCAGTTCTAGAAAGAGTGCCTGCTGAGCAAATAAGGTCAGAGTGGGTGGGTGAAAATAGATTGTTCTCAAAATTTGGCACATAAAACTTTGAAAGTGCTTTATGAACAAAAAATCATTCTCTCAGGTCTTGATCCTGCAAAAGCTCATGTGGGTAGACTTTTCAAGCTCATAAATTTAGAAATCTGTTTATGTTTTTGCAGGGTGGGGCTTTAGGCTAAATAAAAGAAGGTGAAACATTAGCCACAGGAGGTTTCACCTTCAAAGGAAGATAGCCGTGCCTTTCTGTTTATTAGTTTTCCTGTGAGCAAAATACTTGACTAACTCAATTTTTCATTTGCCCACCCTTTCAAAACTTAAGAAGCAGTTCCTCTAAGGCATTTCTTTTGATTTTTCCACTTAGGTATTCTAGGAATTTGCTTAAATCATTTGACGTTTGTGTTAATAACGTAAAATCTTAGTGATCTGAAATCTTTATGTAATTAAGCAAAATAATACAGCTCCCTACATGGAACTAAAGTAGTTCAGGGAAATTCTCAGTGGAAATAAGGATGACTCACTCCTCAAGCAACACCAACAATTAAGTATACATAAGCTATCAGTTCCCAATTGGAAAAAATGGGGACATTTATATAATAAAGGGCTTTCTTAATCTGTGTGGAAAGATGATGAGGTATTTCTACCAGCTGAGACTCTATTCAGGAATATGTTTACCAGTACTCAAGTTTATTCTCAAGAGCAGCATCCAGTGAATAAGACCATACTGGTGGTAATTTTAAGCCTCACATATTTGTAAAATCATTATGCTGTCAATCCTTTCTGATGTCAAAGTCTGCATGCTGTGCATTTAAGATTTTATGAAGGATGAAGAACTGAAAAAAAATTCCACATTTATGTAGTTAAAACCAAATAAGAGTTGTGATTTGGGCAAAATACAAAGAAAGAAAACCTTCTAAAGCAAAAGCAACTTTACGTGCTGTAAAATCATTATCTTCCTGGTAGAGGTATAGAATTTTGAAACTCCGTATACCATTCAGCTCCTTCTGTTGGCATGTATTGGTACCTGTCTTTGCACCAGACCAAAAGTAATCAGATAGTCGCCACACTGAAGGGTATGTGGGCCCTTAGTATTCCCAGGTATGTGTCAGTGATACTGCCTAGAAGCGTCGCTTGGTGCCCAGTGCCCTGTTTTTCCCCCAACGCAATTTGGAATCGCACATTATATATCTCTCGTGGTATTACACCCTGTTTCCACTGAAATCTCATATTCTTCTCAACAGATGAGGACCAAGGCTGGGAGGAGAGACAGCCAGGGGGTCACAGAGAGGACTGGAACAGTCCTTTAGTTCTTACCTAACAGAGCTCCCCTCTGTACAGTGGGGTAGTAGCACTGCCCCACTGCAGGGCTGTGTGAGGGGACATGCTGCACTGTGAGACGTTTGGATGCCACAGGGATGGGACTCCACAATGACCAGAGCTAGGCACCTTTTTGTACGTTCTCCGCTGCGAGTGCTTACATCTAAGATCTGCTCAGCTGGTAACAACAACAGCTTTACCTGACCTATGGTTTTATGAACACCAGCACATCATCTCTTCTTTCATCCTTTGGCTTTTTAAAGACAGCTTGTCAAGAAACACAGTGTCTATTAAACACGGAGCTGGACAGGTACAGCTGTCTTGATAGCTGACTTCATTACATGTGCGTCTCTTTGCTTACACAATACACCCAGGTACACCGCTTCTTTCCTAAGGAGTCAGATGGTTTTTTAAGCTGATGCAAGATTTGATCCACTGTGTTTATAGCACATATTGGATGAACCCTAATTTGCAGGAAGTCTTTACAAGTGGAAAACCTTGCTAAAACACATATTATTGAATGGATATCTTGCTGTGCTTGGATCAATGAAGCTTATACTGTGGCTTAGGCCTAATCTTACGACAATTCAGCAATTGAATCCCCTTATGTTAGGCTACTGGCAATGTTGCAGGATGCATTTTGTATCTACTGATTAACTGTGTTCAGTTTGTGCATAAAATGAAAAAGAAATCAATGAAAACACTTGGAAAAATAAAATGGAGAGAAAGAGACAGGCATAGCAGAAAGCAAAAAGAAGTAACAGTCCTGTAGATTCTGTAGTGAGGTGGCAGATTTCTCTGTATTAGTATCTTTTGCGTGGTATCCTGAAATGATTATTGAGTCACAGAATCACAGAATACTAGGGGTTGGAACAAACCTCTGGGGATCATCTAGTCCAACCTCCCTGTCAAAGCAGGTTCACCTAGAGCAGATTGCACAGGAACATGTCAAAGTGGATTTTAGATATTGCCAGAGAAGGACGCTCCACAACCTCTCTGGGCAACCTGTTCCAGAGCTTCATGACCCTCACAGTAAAGAAGTTTTTTCTCATGTTCAGATGGAACTTCCTGTGTTCCAGTTTGTGCCCATTACCCCTTGTCCTATCACTGGGCACCACTGAAAAGAGACTGGCCTCATCCTCTTGACAGCCACCCTTTAGATATCGATAAGCATTGGTAAGATCCTCCCTCAGTCTTTTCTTCTTCAGGCTCCACATCTCTCAGCCTTCCCTCGTAAGAGAGATGCTCCAGCCCCCTCATCATTCTGGTAGCCCTCCGATGGACTCTCTCCTGTAGTTCCCTGTCTCTCTTGAACTGGAGAGCCCAGAACTGGACACAACACTCCAGATGTGGCTTCACTCGGGCAGAGTAGAGGGGGAGGAGAATCTCTGTTGACCTGCTGGTCACACTTTTCTTAATGCACCCGAGGAGACCATTGGCCATCGTGGCTACAAGAGCACACTGCTGGCTCATAGTGAACTTGGAGCTCCCGGGTCCTTCTCCACAGAGCTGGTTTCTAGCAGGTCAGCCCCTCACCTGTACTGGTGCAGGGGGCTATTCCTTCACAGGTGCAGGACTCTACAATTGCCCTTGTTGAACTTCTTGAGGTTCCCCTCCACCCAACTCTTCAGCCTGTCCAGGCCTCACTGAATGGCAGCGCAACCTTTGGTGGGTCAGCTGCTCCTCCCGGTTCTGTATCAGCAAACTTGCTGAGGGTACACTCTGTCCCTTCATCCAGATCTGCGATGAATATATTGAACATTTCAGGTCACCACACTTTAAATTTAATCTTTAAACATTTAATGCTTTAACTCTTACAATAGCAGCAGCTCTGGACATGTGGTGGCTTTGTGTAGGACTGTGATAACATGGTTAAGCAATGTTTCAGAGCCATTCTATGAGATCATGCAGTTGTGGGGCTGGGCAGAGGAGTGGAGGTGTCTAATTCCTACAGCGTTCTTACACAGTAGCCTCCAGTGAGAGGAACGAGGTGATCCTAATACTCCTGCTAAGGGGTAAAAGCTTCAATCATATCTCAGTCCTTATTAGATACTGGGAACTGCACAGAGGCAATCTGAGTGTAATTCACAAAACGACAAGCAATGTTGGTTTGGGCTGCTCAGAGAACTGCTTGTCATGAATGTGGACCTGAGAATTCAGCTCTCCCTATTTAAGTACTTCAGAAGTGATTTTCACTGTTGGATCCATGTCCAAAAGGGAAAAAGCTGTGGGTGTAGTAGCCTAGCTTTTGATCTTGCTAAGCATTCCCAAGGTCTGTCATTTGGTTCTTGCTAAGTGGCTTCATGCAGCTAGGGATACACCTTAGCATGTGTATTTAATGCTTTTGAAAGTTGCTTAGCTGACAGTCTCCGAGGATGATTCCTGGGCATATTCTGCTCATGTGCAAGCTATGCCTCTTGATATGAGAGATACAGGCATTTTATGTCTCTCCCCTGTTACTTTGACATACTGGTAACCCTGAATCTTCTCCCTTTGAATTCCAATTTTTAATTCTTACATGATTCTCACATGGTTGATCTCAGTGTGCCTACTGGAAGTCAGTGCTGGAACTGCAGCTGCATGAACACAGCTTGCTGCATCATTTTAATCTTTTTCTTTAGACTAGACTCAGCACCCCTTCATGATTTCTGCAACTCTCCCCCAAATGCCTCTGCCGAGTACACTGTTCTGTATTTGTCTATGTTCTTACACCTTGATCTGATGCTGAATTATTTCACATTGGATTTATATTCTGGAGTTTGGTTTTGTACCTGCATCTCTTCTACTGCTTTCCAAATGTGCCTGACTTGCCAGGTTCCTGTTCGGAGACTCTTGCTTCCCCTCTCAAAGATTCAAATTTGGTTTAATTTCTTTGATCTTTGGCCATCTATTTTTTCTCATAGCTCTAGCTTTTCAGTTCCCTCTGTTTTATTCTGGTATCACTGGTACCCACAGCACCATCTCAATTGAGCTCCAGAAAAAGGAAAGTAGGTGCCTAGAATGGCAGAGAGACATTGGCGCCACAATTACCAGGCTACTTTGCTTACCTCAGAGCCATACTGACAACTCCTTCTGATGCAACAGGAGAGGACAGGGCAGGCAGGAAGCGAAGCGAGGGAGCACCACCATCCTCCCTGCTCCCCCCATGACAGCAGAAGGTGCTGCTTTACTATCCACAAATCTCTCCCTGCTTCTCAGTCCCAGCTGTTTTCTTGAAAAAAGCAAAAATCAAATTTGCCTGCACTTCTGAGAAACCAGAAGCTTTTTTTCTGATGCCATCAGACTGAAGCATTGTCTACTGTACACTTGTCTTAAAATTCCCCCTGCCTCGCCGCCTTCCATTGCCATTGCTTAGGGTTTGTCATGATCTGAATCATCTGCTCTCTGACAGTAATCAGATTAAAATGTTAGGTTTCTACTTTTGAGATTTCCTTTCCTGACATTCACAGAAGAGAACTGCAAAATGAGGTGGTTCCTCAAAAACTGCGATCATAAAGTTCTATATTTACCTAAACTAATTTGAAATTCACATTGTCTATATTCTAAGCATCACTTCCTAACATTGTTTTACCATTACCCTTAAAAGATAATACCAACAAGCTCTCCTGATTTTCTAATTCTGTACTGATTTTCTGATTTCTTTTCTATTTTAATTTAAGCTAAAAGCTAACCACAGCCTTCCCGCTGCTCAATCTATTGCTTCTCTGCCAGGAAATCATCTTCTGCAACGTTGTATTTGTAACCTAACAGCACCCAAATCAGAAAGGAACTTCTGGTTTCCAAGGTTATGCCCAATGGTTCATAACTTCAGTTTGTAGTACCAGGAACTTTTTCCTGTGATGTTACTGTTAGCATGCAAGCAAATCCGTCTTTTCTGACTAGTGGAAAAAAAATCAGATAACCCCAAGTGGAAATCACACTAAATCTACAAAATGCTAATGTGCTAAGAAGCTGGTAAGGCCTTAGATGAGATGAAAGAAGGCCTCTATTTCCTAAGAAATAAAGATGAAGTGAAGAAGATGAATAAAATCCTGTGGATAAAAATGGAAAGTAAAGATCTTTCTCTTGTTTTCAATAAAGTGCCACTAAGGGGTCTCCCAAGAGATTTCTGTTAATCAATGTATTTTAGATTCCTAGAGTTTAGATGTTCCAGCATAAAAAATAATGAAATCATATAAACTGATGTCACAGCATACCCTTTTGCCTTGGTTTCAGCTGTTTGAAGTCCTTCATTTTGACCAAGGTACTACATCTCATGATTTGTAGTTTAGTTTAGGTTCACTTCTCATCGCAGAGCTAATGGATTCATTCAAGCCTGAGTGAGCTGGGCAGGTGAGGGCTGGCAGCCACCCCTGGCACAGATCCACGACGTGGGTACAGCTCAACAGCTTTCCTATAGTGTGATTTGCATTATCGTAAAAGCCCATTTTGTGTTTGATAACCATATACTTAGTGTAATATTGTACAAACTCTGATTAATAATTACTTCTTTATCAGTACATGTAGCTACATATACACAAAACTGTTTCCACATTAAACAATGCTGACATGAACATGATTATGTAAGTGCATCTGTCTTTCCTTCAGTGCATAAAGAGTAATTTTTATTGTGTTTAGCTGCATCAGCCAGGTTTTTATTAATTGGTTATAAATTCCCTTAGTACAGGACTTCCCAATTATTATTAATTGTTCTTATCCTTGAAGAAACAAGCCCATTAGGCTCCAGAGCGCTGTCTCGTTACCACTGTACATCTGTGCATAGATTGAAGCTGGGGAATGACTCAGCAGCACTCAGATGACAGGTGCAGTCAGCTTGGGCTTCTCCTCCATGCTAATATTTAGAATCAAAAAAACAACAATCAAAAGGTAAAAGGGTAACAGAAGCTTTCCTGTGGGGTTGTGTCCAAGCCCCAAACCAGATCAATGGTGGGGGCTTCTTCTATTTCTCAGGCAGCTGGTTTTCTACAGGTCCTCATTTATGCGTGAACATTTTATGTTGAGGAGTTGTTCTAAGCGAGAGCTGCGCTGCAGCCCTTCTTCCTACTCTGCTGGGGAGTGCCCTGGTGCTAAAGGGAGAGGGTGTTTGCCCCTCCTTGCGGACACAGGAGTTGTTGGGTGCAGACTGGGAAATACTATTGCTCAGGCATCCTAATGCTTGTGAAGTGTACAGGTTTCTGACTGCCCTGCAGTGTGCCTAGTTATTCCCAGCACGGTTACATACACATGCTGTGGCATGAGGGTGAAGCAGGTTTGCTTCCATTTCGCTGTGCAACAGGTAGTAAGTGCAGAAGCGATGTTAAAGATGTGGCCTTTTCACTCTTTTCAGGCAGTTTGCGTACAACGTGCTTTTGTTTGTAACGGTCACAGAATCACGGAACCACAGAATGGTGGGGGTTGTAAGGGACCTCTGAGGATCATCTAGTCCCCCCCTCCTGCCAGAGCAGGATCACCTAGAGCAGATCACTCAGGAACACATCCAAGTGGGTTTTGAAAGCCTCCAGAGACAGAGAGTCCCCACCATGTTCATTCACCAGCTGTTGACATTTGTAGACATCACTTCCTTCTCCTCATAGCTCTACTCTGGGTTTAGCAAAACCTTAGCTTTTCATCTCAAAGATAGTAATTTTCAGAAAGTAAGTGTTTCATAAGCAAGAAACACTCCCGCATTTTTGGAATTAAGTGATTTCATGTAATTCTCACCCATCGCTTTCAACTTTGCCTTTCATTCTTTTGAGTTGCTCCTTGTCATGTTCCACTTCAGAAAACATTAAAAGTAACCTTTTCCTAATGTTACAAGATACCAGGAGAGTTGTCTGCCTGAGTAATGGAAGTGTTTAATTTGAAGGTGAGGTGGGGGGGTGGAAGTTATCATTTGACTAATACAAAGGAGAGGAAATTATGTCTAGAGGCAAAGTCCCTGGACTGGGACTCAGGGAGTGGCTTCCCATCTCCACTGTGAATTCCTTTCTATTCTGTTTTTTCTTTTAAGCTTTCTGTATCTCATCTCCTTAGGCTTTAAGTTCTTTAGGGCACAGGCTCTACCATGAACCAGTGGAGTACCTGTAACTATGTGGTCCTGAATTTTAATTGGAATGTCTGGGTACTATTATAATTGCAAAAAAAGAGAAATAGTAATAAAGACTGGTAGAAACTAGGTCTCCTGGATTTTGCTTCTCGCTCTAGTTGGTGGCTTAATTTAGGAAAGAGGCAAGCCACAAAGCCTTTCTGATCCAGACTCACTCCTAAAGGTGCTCTGTTCACCATCTGAAGACTTTTACCACTGTCTGAAGTTGTTTCTTTATATGTTTATGCACCAGTAAAGTGTATGCTGAAATTTTCATCTACCTCCTAGGGGTGTTATTAGGTTTAATACATTAATATTTATAAGTACTTTTATATGCTTGGATGAAAGTAGCTATAGATACACAGTAACACTCTGCATTAATGGCATGGTTTAACATTAGTAAAACACTTGTGGAGAAGGAAAGGGGGCCCAGCCTATAAGATACAGCCTCTCACAAGCCAAACGGGTATCCCAGTCTGGGGATCTTACACTGGGCAAGGCATATATTCCGGAGTTGAATGAGACAGGAACATGCTGGTTAGCAAGGCTGACCATGGTGGGGGATGTGCTTGCCACTCAGAACATGAAGTACCAAGCATAACTGTCCTTTCAAACTGCAGAGCTGCAATCATACAGCTACCACTGTTCTGCAGCAATAAGAAGTCTGAAGGGATTTAATTGCTCCAGTTTTAGAATTGGGTAATTATAGTTGGTCAAACAGTTTTGGCACTGAAGTAATAATTAACCACATAGTGCACTGGTTCTCCCGACAACCCTACAGTCAGTCTTTGCAAAGCTGATTTCCTCTTTCTCTATTAATATGCATTTGCAACAAAATCTACGCCACTGACCTTATGTCTTAATGACCATTTGGGTATAGGAAAGGATGCAAGTTGGAACCCTAGAGGTTAAATGTACTTAACTGCACAGCAAAAAATTACCATTTGGTCTGGGAACTAATTTCAGTTCACTTTGAAAAATGAAAATCTTCTTTACATTAAATGATTTTTAAATACCAAGACAATCTATTTAGAAAACTCATTTAAAAGATTTTCTATTTTTGAGTTCCTAGTCTATTTGCTTTACAAAAACTTCAGGTGAAACCCATATACAAACACTAAGTATATAGGTACAAACACAAAATATATGATACCAACGTATTTGAATTTCAGATTTCAAAAATTCTCTTTGAGAGCACTACATATCTACAAGTCCCTGTGAAGACATTCCTAGTGTAAATCAAGACTCCAGTTCTTTGAGAACTGAAAGATGCAGCAGTAACACTGGGTTGATGTGGAGCTATGAGTTTTTTGAGTAACATATTCTTTTAGAAAACAGAAAGAAAGAGAGAAACAGAAGGTGGCAGAACTAATGAAGCTGCCCAGATGTTTGGGACAAATCCTACAGATGCAATATATTTATAAGATGCTTTGTGTTTAGGCTGTGGTGGACCCATAGTTCAGTTCAATTAGATTAAATACTTGGGATCATCAAAGCCTTAGTGAGGCAAGTTAACAAGCACGTGTTGGCTGTGTGCCTACAGGAAGTGTTTGGAAAGCACAGAAAGATCAAGTTGGACACTTCTCTGCCAGTGGGATCCATCCACTCAACAATATCATCTGTGTTTTATAAGAGAACGAGACTGCTCTGAAGAAGGTGATATATTAGAAAAGTCAGAATTTGAGCCCACCTCAGGGGCTGATGTCATTCCAAGTATTATATTTTCATTTATTTCATTTCAGTTCATGTGAGTCTGCCTGAATAGGAAGAAATCCTCAAAATCTCCACATTTTATAGCAGTTATTAGGTCTTCTGCATCACTTAGAATCCATTCAACAACAGAATTGGGCCAATCCCAACCTTTGTATTGTATTTTGGGTCTCTAGAAGCTTGTAATGGAAAAGGGCAATTACTCTTATTACAGGAAGTAATCCAAAACCACACTGAAACTGTCTGCCAAGGAAAAGCTAGGCCCTGCATTCACAGGAACTGACACTTTTGCTAGAGGGTAACCTGAGGCTGTTAGTAACAGTAGTAGGCTGTTCTCCTTTAGCAGATGTCACAGTTTGGGGCCAGGGCATGCCCAAAATCTGAAGAGAGCGCTCTCTCCCCCTCCCCACCCAAAAAGGGAAGAAAGGTAAAAAAGGAGAGAGACTTATTGATTAGGAAAGGAAACTAGAACAGCTTTACTAAAACATGAAAATAATAATAAAAGGTAAATATATACCAATATGTACAAAACCAGTATCGAATCCACCCCCTCCCCCCCCGATGGTAAATCCGTCCCCGTCCCCACTGATGCTGTGGAAGGGCCCAGCAGCAGCCGGGAACCGGGAGCTGGAGTCAGGGATGCGGCCCAGAACCTGGGGCCCAGCCAAGGCCTGAGCCGGGGGCTGAGACCGGGGCCGGAGGCCTCAGGGCAAAGCTGAAGCTGCCAAGGCCAAACCCAGCGAGGAAGAGTCCCGAAGCTGAGAGAGCAGCTCAAAACTAAAATGGTGAAAAGGCCAGGAGAGAAGGGGTAAGAGAGAGAGACCCTTGTGATCCCTCAGCTTTATACCGAATATGACGTATATGGATATGGAATACCTTGTTGGCTAATTTAGGGTCACCTGTCCTGTTCACTCCTCCCTGAAGGTACAGCCTTCTCTTTTCTGCACCTCCCATGTGGTACGCGAAGTCTATCAATGACCTTGGTTTGCATACCAATCCTTGGTACTAACTATAAACATGGAGCGTTCTCACTGCTAGAAGCAGACTCTGTCTGGTAAACATGCTGCTAACTTCAGACAGACTTAGCTGAAAAGTAAAAGTCATAGAACAGACTTTCTGTTCTAACCCAAACCAGGACAGCAGATCTGCCAGTTAAAGATGGCATTCACACTCTAGGATTGCCACTGACAGAGATACAATGATAAAGAAAGTTTGTTTTGTACATGTAGTTGTTCAGAGACTCAAAGTATTCTGAACCCTGACAATGAAACAAAAGCCACAGAGTTAAAACTTTCTTAAAATGGCTGTGTAATGCAAATAGATTTATAGAGAATTTGCACAATTTACATCCCAGTGTTGCACACTGCATTTCTACTTGCAAAAAATATTCATTTGGAAAAGGAAAATGGGAAATATCACTATATTCAGTGCATTATTCTACTAACAAAAAATAACCTATTTAATTATAGTGAATCGACTAATTTGAAGATGTCTAGAAGCTATTTCTGGACAGTGTTAAGGTAAAGGATAAAACATATAGTTTATAGGAAACATGGCAAATGATATCTGATGATTGGCTAGAAGTATTTGATATGAAACATCTGTCTCTTAATGAAATTGTTCCCCAAAATAATGATTACAAGGTGCTTCAGGAAGTATTTAAGTCTAATTTAGCTTTATTACTAGTGTTCTAGGTTAATGAAAAGCATTCCCTATACAGCTGCACACCGCCTGCTGTGGTTGTTCTTACTACAAATCTCATGGCATAAGCCGTAAGAATATTAAAAAAATACATACTACAGGGTCATAACGCCCTGAACAAGCTGGTGGAGCAATGCTAACACAGAACAAGCTGGCTACCTGCTCCAGCACTCCTCTCTGATGTCTGTGACATTAGCGACAGAAAACAAGTACAATTATTTGGGAAGCATTATCTGTGTTGTTCATTTAAGAAAGGAAAAAAATACAGTGGAACATCCCAATTAAGGTGCTGAATCACTGGTGAGCCATTTACTGCCCTAACTCCTTCTTAATGGAGATTTTTTTGCTTGAAATACCGTGTACTGCATTATGTCTCTGCACTTTTCAAAGAACACCACCAAAGGTATCTGTAATGCAAAGGAACAGCCATTGATATGGTAATCAAATGTAAATGTCATAGTAGGTTACCTGAGATTACGTATTTTACAACACAATTACATTCCTATTAAATTAATACAGGAATCCTGCATTAGCAAGTCACACTTGATAGCAAATACCTACTAAGTGGTTGTCTGTTACAGTGCAGAAAAAATGCAAATTTTGACTGATGTTGAAATGAACTACTTTATTTTAATAGACAAACAATACAGCTCAAGCTGATCTAATTCTCGGTGGTTTGTCGGCTTATCCTTTCCTTACATAATTTCTGGGTTTACAACCTGGGTACCTAATACACTGTCCTGCATTTCAATATGCGATTGAAAAAAACCCAAACCCCAAACAACCACATCTAACCACTGACCAAACGTACAAGTTTTCATGTCCAACGGGGAAATGCTTGAATGATTTATGTTTCTAAGAATACGTCCTCTTTATCTTCAGCACACACTTCTAAGTTCCAAACATAAGTGGTTTCCTGACTTTAGGATTTTGTTGTGAAAATTTTAAAGTGGGACAACTTATAGTCATGCTTACAGTCTGGAGTCTACCTCTCGATACGCTACAGGGTTTCCTACATTAATATTTGTTACTTTCAGCTGAAAGTATAGAGCTACGGGCATTTGACAGTGAGCACACCAACTGCATTGTGTTGCTTAATACAAAGGGCTGGAATAACTTTTTTTCTCATTTCTTGCTGCAACAATGTCAATCCCTACTTTCAGCTTCCTTGTTTGCCAGGAGAAGTGGAGAAAATCCTGTATCCAGATGAGAACTCCAGGAGGAATGAGCGTTCTAAAGATTTCTACCCAGAAGCTGTGTCCTTTTTCCAGAACTCTCCAGGGCAAAGTGGTCATTTGTTTGAACTCATTACGTCTGGCCAGGCTCTTTGATACACTGGGAGATATACTCGCTGTATAACCTTAAGTGCTTTCATAAGACATGCTGGATGTTTTCACCTTCCTCCAGTGACTGAAGAGAGACTGCTGAAAGTCATAGAAGCCACTGCAAAACAAAAATGATGTGATGGAAAGTTGGGGCTGCTTCCTTGGCAGTGGTACCTCAGAATAATTTTCACAGAGTCAACACTGCTACATTTAATTACTCTGAGTAAAAACTTTTGGTCTGTATTTTCATCAGCCTTCCCAAGCAATAGAGTCCTTGCTGCCTACAACATAGCCTTCATGGTGGCATACAACAGAATTAACTATGGCCATGAAAACAGCACAGATCGATCGCTGAAGTAAAAACCCTTGTTACTTACAAAGACAGACTTGCATTAAATATGCACAAATCATAGGCTGAGTCAGAGCAATTTCCTATAACTATTGTCAAAGGCAATGAAACAAAGTATTTGTGTAGATTCAGTTCTCATCATAGATATTAATGCATCCAAGTTCTTTTTTGAATGCCTTTCTACAGCCACAAACCTTAGCTCAGAACGTAATCTCATCATTTGGCCTCAAACTTAGAAAAAAAAGTTGGTCATCCAGCATTTGCAGCTGTCTGCAACGTAATTTGTAGTAGAACACTCATTTCTTCTTGATTTATTGATGGTGCTCACTTAAATCTTCTGTACCACAATGGATTGCATCTCAGTAAAAAAGGCCAAACCAAAATGGTATTTGGATGAAGTATAAAGCTCTAGACTCTGACCTGAGCACATTGCTAAAACTCAAAGACTTCATCATCCAGCCATTGCTAAATTAAAGATGAAGAGCAGAGGAAGGTGCGTGTAGCATATGCAAATCTGCTTTATACAGAACATACTAACTTCAGCTATTTTTTGGTATTGTTTGCACACCCAAGGAAAGTAAAATGAGTTCATACAGATTCTCTGTGGGTGTAGGAATTGCACACTCATCTAAGAAAGGAAAGTATATACATTAAAATTCATTTTTCTTGGAATTTAACCAAATTCATCTGTGAAGTAGACAGCATTTTCATAGTTATATATAAATGATTTTTTCTTCCAAGTACAAAAAATAATCAATCCCCATCGCAAGTCCATCTTAGGAGATCCATTATATGAGTTAAATAGTAGCAAAGCGCATAAATTACATGAAAAATTCAGCGGTGATGCCCTTGTATGACAAAGACCAAATGTATGTAAAGTCAAAGCTGAATATGTTTATGAAACAGAGAAAAGTTTTAATGTCTGCTCTGAAGCTGAAACGAATTAGAAAAATCTCCTGTATGATGAGAAAGAGGTGAAACAGAAAGAAGATTTGAAACCTGCCTCACACAGTGAGTAACTCTATCAGTGATCTACATTTTAAGAGCATCTTCAGAAAGAACCAAGTCAAAACAAGGATTATCAATACAAAAGAATCATCAGCAAGGACAGAATTTTACAGGTCTCTTTCCACACTTAGACAAAGAGAAACAAATGTGTAAGCAGGCTGAGAGAACATTATGACATTAAATGGAATAATGACGCTTTTATTTACACATGTAATCAAATACAAAGTCAAGTAGAACTCAAGACATCCTTGCTTCGTTTTTCCCTGTGTCTGTCACTTTGATGAGGAAATTTACAAGTGATGAAAAATAATAATTCACAATTTATTCCTCTATTCAATGTTGGAAGTGATCAACTGTGTTTATTTATGTAGGTTTTGTGAATATCTGGAGCAAGGATGGTGAACAGGGTCTGGATTTGTGAACAGGCACAAAGGGCCTTCACTTAAAGAAATGAGAACATATAAATAATGACTGCAAGAAGGATGAAATGTATGTACAAATGTAGATC
>WEIS01093950.1:1345-24652 GCA_013389965.1 Todus mexicanus
AAATGACCTTTTTTTTAATGGGTATTTTCATACACTTTGACGAAAGCTGCAGAATCAAACTTACTGGGGTGTTTGGTCAGTACAAAACCATTTCAGTTGTCCTACACAGTAATTAACCTGGATAATCTATGTTTTCCTGGTTACTTTGCATTGCTAGATGGTACACCGGATAGTATAAAACAGCCTTGAGCAAGAGACTACAAGTCTTTCTACTGGTGTGGATGAAAAACACTGCTCAAAAGGCTAGTAACTGAGCAGAAATAGGTCACAGCACCATGGTAGTACACAAACTTCTCAGCCCACATAAAGCATAAAAGAACTGGAAATAAATTATGTCAGAACAAAAGCCTGCAAGACGGCAAAGCTCCTCCAAAATTCNGGTCATGTCCTGATTCAAAAAGCCTGCAAGATGGCAAAGCTCCTCCAAAATTTCCAGAGTGCTTGACCTCCAAGGTAAATGACTTTCCTTTTCAGCCATGCTAAGTGAAAAAGAATTCATATGCTCTGTGCATCTGGGGTAAGTCTCACCCCATCTAGCCAAGCCCTGGAGAGAAAAATGTTGAACTCAGGATCCGGCATACTTTAGGGGAATTGGATTAGGGGACAGATCTTTGGCTGGGATAAATTAGACAATGGCATGGCTTCATCTGCCCTGGCACTTCACCGGTGCAGTGCTCAAAATCAGATCACACCTTTGTTGCTTCTGGATCCCGAGACTAGCTCTCATTTCTTCTGTGAGTTGCACAATGCTATTACCCTACACTACTTACAATGCACATAGTGATGGCATCAATAATGCAGATTTTAATCAAGCGAAATAGATCATGATACTCATTTCAGTCACTGTCAGTTCTGACCTTCTTTGCCTCTTACCATTTGTGTATTTTCTCCAAATTCCTTAGACTCTTTTAAATCAAAGGGAAGCCTCTGGCCTTCATGTTTGATCAGAAAGGCCTGAACCTGTGACCAGTGGCAGCTGAAGAGCAAAAAGCAACCTCGCCAAAATAATTTCTTTTTCAATCTTTTTTAAAATCAAAGGTAAAAGTTGTTAATGTCAATTTAGTATGCAGCAAGTTTTTAATGAGACTAACATGCCTCATTAAAAGCTTCAGTACTGGCATCTCTTCCTTTCCTCCCAGCCTGCTCACAGACCAGAAAGGGCAGTTACTCTGCAGAATAAGACAGAGATGTTAATCAAGAAAGACCAACTTCCAATTTCCATATCAAACTCAATACAGACCATGAAATTCTCCAGTGGCATGAACCAAAGCCTCTACAAGTCTTCTTGTTCCTCTGAAATCCACTATTTCCATCTGTAAGCAAGTTGTTAACGCTCAAAATTGCAGAATTCAGGTATATGGGACTATGTATAAAGAGAAATTTTATTAATTCATAATCCCAGTTAGAAAAAAGGACACAGCTTACATTTTAACTGGATGCCTGGTCGGTTCATCTCTGATTCCTCCTGGTATTAGATTATGAACACTCTGGCAAAATATCTGTTTTGTATGTCTTGTTGTGCTAATTATGTTACCAGGATACTAAATACCAAACAATGACAGATAAAATTTAACTATTAAAGATGTTGCTCAGGGGATTAAAAATGTGTATCACATTTTTTTTAATCTCTGTAATTTTAGAGTCTTATTCTCTAAGCTACACCTACAGTAGAATTCCTAATTGACTCATCATCAGAAAACGAGAAATTCCTTACTCAGTTTCAGGAGTAGAAGAAATCAAACTGGTGTGATATGGAGTAGCAAGAGGGATTGATTTTGCATATTAGCACAGGAATATGAAGTGGACCTTTACACACAATTCATTTCCAGACATACAAGTATTTTGTGTACAATAATTTCAGGTGCCACAAATTGTGTTTTCTTTCTTCACAATTCTTAGGAAAGGATTAGGAAGGAATATCCTCTGAAGAGAGATTGTTTTGACATCAAAGGGCTGTAATTTGCACATGCTTGGATAATTTCCAATATTTCTAATTATATTCGACATTTCTGATATTCAAGCACTTTCTTAGCCTTAGAAAACTACCTCCTGTATAGAGAAAATGTCAACGAACCATTTCTATTTGACAGTTAAAAGTTAATCAGGAGTCCACTCGTTGAAAAATGTCAAGTTTTTTTTTTTATGATCAGACATGTACCTTAGCTGTCAGATATGAGAAATGCCAGGCTTAAAATAAACAATAATTATCACTACTGGGATTTTTCATGAGAATGTACTTGGAAAAAATATGCAAGTATGTTAAGGACAAGGTATATCCAGCATAAATATACTAAAATAATTTGAGAAGTCAAGACAGCATTACAAACTTCAAAATTCATTTGTTTACGAATTAATCCAATCATATTACTGCTGACAGATAAGCAGTGACTCCACTATCTAACAGCAAAGATGTACTTAAAGGATACAGAAAAAACAAGTGCCATGAATGATGCTAGAAGAATCAAATTTTAAAATATGGAGGAACAGAGGGAAACAGATTCAGCAGCTCCTCAAAATACTTTCATCGCAACATTTCAGGGTTTTTTTGAAAATTCTGATTGTAAATCGAGATCTGCCAAGTCAAACATCGTATTTTTCAGCTCACATGTGCCTGTCACAGTGCCTGCTTCTTCTGTCAGCACTGAAGTACTACGGTAACTTTCCTGGCCCAAGATCTCACCAAGAACACAGTGGCCAACTGATCCAGGCTGTGATCTGCTGATTAATTATGTCTGGCCCACAAGACCCCACAGCAGGAGTGGTACTGAGCTGATGTGCTGCAGCTGGAGACCACCAGTCGAAGGCATATTCTGCCAGTCACAATTTCATTCTCCAGTTAAGCTTCATCACAGGAACAGACACACTTTGTGAAGTTCCCTAGAAAGTAAATGTCCTCTACTCCACATCCTAGCATATGTCTGTGTCATCCAGCATGTGACAGGATCGAAAAAGAAATTTCAAAGTTTCAAAATGTTCAGATGCTCATTCAAATCCTTGCAATTATCAAGTGTCTTCACTTGAGAGAGATGTTCTGGGGTTGCATGGAGATACAAATATTCAGGTCATCCATGTATGAAAGCTTTGAGGAACCTTTATTAACTTTCAGAAGAATCATTAGTAAAAATATTGATTATTACATTCTGTAAATGCTCCTCCAAATACAACCACACCTAAACACCCTGTAAGGCAACAAAATTGCAGAAGAGTACCCAGGCTGAACGTGGGAAGAACCTGGAGTTGGAAAGGTAGGGCAAGACCTGGTGGGTGGTGGGCACAAAGTCCCTAGTACACCCCATGCACCAAGGCCTCTGGCACACCCCCCTGAATCTGGCAGTCCAAGAGCCACACGCAGCAGCCCCTTGTAACGCTAAATGACAGCACTTCAGAATGAACCCACCACTCAAAGAACTGGTTAAAGTGACCCTTTCTCAACCAGCCACACACTTGGCCTGCAACCAACCAGCTCTTACAATGTCTGGTTTCATACCTACTGACCCTACAGCAGGTCCCAGTCATGCATAATAACATTATAAACATGCCATAAGCAGGATAATGTTAGAAAATTGTAGACCAGGACATTTTCATTGCTTAAACATCACAGAAAATAGTGGGGAACCTAAGGAATGGAGTCTACATCATGCTCTACAGTTTAGATGTGCCTTATGTAGAGCAAGACATGTAAGTATGATCTTCTTAACTAACTTCACAAATGCCTTTCTAGAATATATGTTGGTAAAAAAATCTAACACAAATGACAAGGAATCTTGAGCAGCACAAAAAATATTAGTGTCAGAGCTTGCTACACAATCACCTTCTTCTAGAACCCCAGGAGAACACAAGAAGTGCAGACAAAAAAGCTCAATATTTTTACTAGCTCAGAAAACCTGTCCGCTATCAATCAAGGGCAAATCCATCTAAATGGGCAGTAAAGAGGCTTAATGCAGGCCTGCTATGAACTTTCGATAGAAGATGTTGTTTTGCACAGAAACTACAACCTTCCTTTTTTTCTTTCAGTTGCAAAAGACTAGTTCTTCAATATCAAAATGCATCTGCTTTTCTTAGGCGCCTGCAATTCTTTGCTTTGACAATAACAGATTGCAAAATCCATTTACTTCAGTGTGTTCAGAAACTGTTTGGCACAAGCAGCCAAAGAAGAAAGAAGGTTTCAGCTGAACACATTTTTGTGAAACAAAGAGAATTTAAAAGAAAGAGTTGCCTACAGGATTTGCAAATACAAAAGCTCGGTTAATTCTTCTGCAGCTTACCCAGCCCCAGCGATAAGTAAAATTCAATTTTTTGAGTGCACAGGGAGAGATCATCTAGACCAGAGATAGTGCCTAGAGAAATACAAATGTCCATACTCTACGCATTGTAATTGGAAAACAACGTTCGATACCTTTTACAAACAATGAGGCGTACAGTAAACAAATGGTAACTCTGTTGGTCCATACTGCCTCAAGAGATTAATTGTTAGACTCCTCAAGCACATCATTTAAGATGTATTTGTACTTGCAGATCGCCTCCAGTGCAAAAGGGATCTCTCTTTGCAAAACAAGAAGCTCAGGTGCCAACAGAAGCGACGGATGGAAACACATCGAGGAATAGTTTGTATCAAAACTTGAGCTTGGGTCAGGATGGAATCTTTTTACTACTTTCCCTACCGATAACATAACTGCAAAACGTTTTGAGATGTATTATTACAGCATGAAGGCTCTGGCAGAGGATTTAAAATAGTCAAGAGCCTAGCTGCCATCTGCTGAGACTGACACACAATTTCCCCATACTTCTGGGACAAGTGTATTCTTTCACCCTTACTGCTGTCCCTGGTTGAAAGAGGGAGAAGGCAGAAACCAGAACTTACCCTCTACCCCGCTCTCTCCCGAAAAGTCTGAACTCAGATGGCATGTGACAATTCTAGGGGATCAGCTTGTCACAGAGGCCATCAAACGGGAATTGAAGAATCAGACTCTTTCTAGGAAACTGGCTCCAGCCTTTCATGCAGAACAACTAGCACAATGCTACAGCAGCAGAGATATGGCCTCACTTACTCACCAAGGTGAACAGCACAACAGAAGGGAAAGGCTGTTGTCATGGCCATAAAATGCTTCAGCCAGATACAGATTTTCTCATATAGGCAGAGTCTCTCTTTTCACCACCACTCCTCACTGCTTTCAGCTCTGATTTATGTTTTCTTTCTCTCTCTTCATAACCCACAGCTCACCCGCCTGCCCACTCCTGCACACTCCTAGTGAAGTGAAGCTGTGGCACTGTGACAATGAGCTGTGCTGCACACTGATCTGGTGCTACAACAGCAGGAGAACTATGGGGCTCTTCCCAAACTGCTGTGCTGCAGCTGTTGCTAAGGAGAGAAAAGTATCAAGAGGCAAGGAATTGCCCCATACACACAACAGCAGATGAAGTGAGAAGAGAGAGATGTGGCTTTAAAACCCCACCAGCTCTAGCAGCATGCAGCAGGGGACGACTTGTAAGGATGTGCTTAGTAATTGCTCAGATGTTACCGGATCAAGATTATCTCAGAAACTAGGGTATTGAAACTGGATGTAAATGTGAAAGTAAACAAATTGCAGACTGATGTTCTGAAGTGAAAAGGATCTTGCAGGCCTTTCCTTCTATAAACTCCTTCCTTTCTTCTGCACAGTTATGAATATTCTCTTAACTATTCCCTTCATCCCATGCAGAAGTACAACAGTCTGAGGAAGACTTCCAAAAGCAAATATGGTATTAAGACATCTAACTATCCTTGAAACCCAGTGACAGTTAAAGTACCACGACTACCACTGGTATTTTTGCACAACCAACTGCATCCCACCTCCTTCCTGGCCAGGGCGCGGGCTCAAAAATCTGCTGAAATCAATGATCACTGAACTACAGACATCACATGAACTGATGCTACTGGAATTCCTGCTGCTTAGAAACACAATAAATGTTCAGTATCATTTTCATGCACTTCTATCATAAATTATATCACCCTGCAGGAAGATGTCAGTGATCCTCCCTCATTCATCATCCTATAGTGACAGTGTACACAATACTTCGCCCAGAAGAACATAGCTGTAAGTTCAAGCTCCATATCTGGGTTGGACTGGTGAAGAAAAAAACCACCTGTTTTCCAGCAGCTGAGCCCATTTGGCCCATTTATTTCAGTTCTTTGGAGACCTTAGACCGGTAAATAGCTAGATTTTAAGAAAATAGACACCGGATTTAAGAAATCCATAATTAACATCAGAAATATTAAAAAAAGATTACATTAATTCATTGAAGACCACCTTGAAATCTGATTTGTATCAGGAATAGAATGACTAAGGACTTTTAAAATAATATTTTGTAAAAGACACAACTCGGATTGATGGCTGGGCCTCACAGATCAAGACTACAGTTATTTTGCAAGATTTTAAGAGCATTATTATTACAGTTCAACTATTTTAAAACAATGCTTCTTTTTAAAAGAAAATCCCTTATTTTTAAAAGAAAGGCAAGGTGCACCTTAAAGGCCAACAAGGCCATGGTGTTTGAGAAGCTCCAGCTACAACTGAAGAAGCAAAGCATAGCAGTAAGAAATAATTCTGCTCTTGTCAGGGACAGAACTTGTTCCTAAATGTTGAATCTCAACACCTTACAAGAGCAGACACTAAAGGATAAGTTTTCAGAATCCATGAGATTAAGAACTTTTCTTAATCTTTGGGATTTTTTTGGCTCTCCCCACCCCAGAACACCTTCCTTACAACATCAGATTCACAGATTTCACTAAAGAAGATAAACCTATTTCTGATGGACTACTTATTCTGTCTTGTCACTCCATAAGAAAAGCAAGAAGAGATTTTAGTAAGAAATTAATGGTTTATACTTTCCACCTATTCTTCTTTCTGAAGGTAGGTCACCATATTTACCCCATATCTTGAACATGATTTTTTTCTTGTTTAATTCTAGTTCGACACACATTTTCTAGTTATATGCAAATTTAAAGTAATTGAGATGCTGCCTTCAAAGAACAATGTTGAAGTAGTCCCAAAGGCAGATGTCAAACATTTGGCAGTTTAACTAGCACAGGAGAAAACCTGCAGCTGCATACAAACACACAATGTACAGATGCTGCATGAAGTTTTGTTCCTTCTGCCTTGCTCCTCACTAACCAGAATTGAAAATAGGTATTTGTAATTGTTTCACTGGAGAAAAACCTGCACTAAAAACACACATCAGGTAGGAAATGCCAAATCAAATATGCTTCAAATAACCAGAACTGATACCCTCGTACCTAAGCACAATGATGTCATCCTTAATCACTGAACGTGAATTTTAAAGCTTTCAAGTCCTTGATATATGGCACTATGCAGGTACAGAAAAACTGTCATCACCACCACGCCAGCATTTACGTGCTTCCAAAACTTGGCCTACGATGAGCCAGCTCCACAACCACCTCCTTCTATGGGCAGCAAAAACTCCAGCACCAATTCCAAAGACACCACCAGGACTCAGGAGTAGTGTGGCGCAAGGCCATTTATTACTGTGGTTGCTCACCCTTGAGGCCACGGTCAGAGCAAGGCCAGCTGCCAGGTGAGAAAGGCGGGAAGCAATCACCAGCAACATGCTTGAAGGACAGTCTTTGCTGTCTCCAAGCTCTGGCTGACTGCAGCGCTACCGAGATCATGAGAATGGGCTGGTGTCCAGAGCACTAATGTAAGAGTCCTACAAATTATATCATGTTCTGAAAATGTCTGGAGGTTTGGGGGAAGAGAAGAAGGAAAGGAAGGTAAGGAAAGAAAGAAAAGAGAGGTGGAGCTAATGAAGGAGAGCAGGTTAATATTTCAGCAGCAGCACAAAGAGAGCAGGAATTGTCCTGACAAAGATCAGTCTGAAAACACACCCCGATGTTGAGCTGGAGCTGGCTAAGAGGCCATCAGTGAGCTTCGTATTCAACACCTATCACACTGGTCCTTAATCTGTGAGGAGCCCACAAAGCTGCAGTGAGCCAAATAATCAAGTAATTGTATTCATTTCTTTCCTCCTGCCCCCATCCGAGCTCATCAGAACACTAGAAACTCAGACTTGACCCACAAATTTCTCTGTACATGTATAACTCTATAGTAACCTTCCTACCAAAGTCATTGAGACATTTCACAAATTACACCTTGCTGTGCTTGCAGGACTGAGCCATTGATTTCTTTCTTTGGCAATGTTGTCATTCACACATACACTGATTTTTTCTTCTGCTGCTAAAGAAAAAACCAGGGAGGATTTAATTTCTGAAATTCAATCTAAAATAATGCCTCATGAAGCAAAATACCTTTGTGGGCTGGCATAAAAGACTGCTGCAGGGCTCCATCAAAATACATTGGGTTTTTGTTGGCTAATGCAAAAATCAAAGAGAATACTGCTGCCCCTCCTAGTCCTAAAATACCTCTAGGATTTTGATTTCTAAGTGAATGCCTGAACAAAAGTAAAAAGCAGAACTTGCTTTCTCACATCATCTTAACAAAGATATTAGGCATTAAAACTTCTGTTACTAGCCCCCTGAAAGTTCATTCCTAGGACTAAATGATTAGGGCACAAAAACAATTGTGCTATTTTAAGCCCAGATAAAAAGCTGTGGACTATTACTAGGTTTCATTTCATTTTTATGTCTCCTCTCCCCAAATACGTCAATCGCATAAAGTTAAACTCAACACAGGGAGTTAAGCTCTCCACAGAGACTGTGGAAATTGCAAACATAAGTCAAATAGGAAGAAAGCAAGCTGAGATAATGGGATGTTTTATACTGGTTTACTTCAAAGCCATGAGAGATGGTTGAAATTGTTAATATACAACAAGCACTGATTCTGGAAGAAAGAATAGAAACCTCTCTTATCAAACATGAGACTGTAACTAAAAAAAAACCCCCACAATTTCTACAACTGCGACTCCAGCTGCATAGAATTTCTATTATATCAAGAATCGTCTAAGGATTTGCAGCAAAATAACCAGCCTTAAAGCTAGCCTTCAATTAGAAAGCCTGTGATTGTCCGAGTAGTATCAAGAGATTTGGTTAAGAGACCTCCATGAAGACAACTACCTTCTCAGGACAGGCCACACCACACACTACTAATGGGAGTCACATATAATAGTGAATCCAAACCACTGCATTTTCAGAGATAATTAAAAGCAATTTCCTCAAGTTCTTTTTCTTGTCCTAGCTATGCAAGGATAATTCACCCAGATACTATTTTAGCATAAAATATGGTGCTATCCACACATTGAGTATTCACAAACAATAGTAGAGACTGGTCATACATTCAAATGTGGGCTTTTTGGTTCAGAACCATGTTTTGTGTTGAAGGTTCAGGTCAGTGCAATACTGCTACTGTATAAACATTTTATCTCCTCCCTAAAATTAGAATCTCTTACTTAGATCACAATTAAAAGTCAGATGAATTACTTAATTCTCTCCTTGAGCACCCTGCAGGTAACTAGTGCCAGCAAGCTTCACAAAATTTGATCAGAGGAGATTCAGGACTGGAATAAGAAAATGCTGGAGGTCAAAAATGGAATTTATGAATAAAAGACATGGGAAACTTTAGTGCATGTGTGAAGGTGTGTTACTGAACTTTATATACATGTCCTTTGTAAGAAAGATACAAACAACAGGGATACATGAATGGCTACACAAAACCAACAAAATGTTCTCGGCAATGTTCTGGTCACTTGTATAAATAAACAAACTGGGGAAAAAAATCCAACTTGGAGTAAATTTATACGGTACTTGTGGCAGTATATCAGATCTCCAACTTGAATTTGATCTTCTTGTTGATTGTGCCCATGTGAAAGAAAAAACCCATGGGTTACAAAGTTATGATCAATTATAAAATGCAGGTGTCGTGTTCATAGCGTCGGAATAAGAAGTATCTTGAATGTCACCGTAAATGTCACTAGGGCATTAGGGCCTCAATTCCGAGCGTCTTCTAGTACAAGGTGTCCTACTGTTCGAAGACACCTGCTGCACAAACCTTTGCAAGACTTGCTGAAAATGTGGCATGAGTGTACAAGGCAAAAGAAATTGAAAAACAATTGAGCTGATGTTTCTTGTCAGGCAGAAGTTTCAATTCAAATGTTTGTTGGGAAGCAGCGCTGCCTCCATGCACGATAGAACAGTAAAAATAATGCAGAGTTACACACTGCACAAAAATCCACATCCAGTGGTTTTTGCAGCCTGCAGTTCTCTCCTCAAGCTATAGCACAGCACCGTTCAAGAGAAACAGGTGAGCTTGGGGAATTATGGACTAGAACTAATCAGAAGTTTACAACCGACACTGGCAATGACTGGGAAAAGTATTTGAACCAAGTGTGAATTTTTTCAGACAAAAATGTCCCGTCTCCAGAGAAAACACCAAGTTTTGAAGAAAATTTGCTGGTCTAAACCTCCCCAAATTCTCGTTCCCACCATCTTTTTCTGCAGGAAGAAAAAGCTCCCTTAAGTTTATGACCAGATCCAGTGAAGACAACAGGAGATTTTTCTTTACAGAACGTTTTTAACTGGATGTGGCAATTCAGAAAGCTGAGTGGAAAACATGCCCAGAGTGCACCACGCTCAGAGCCATCAGAGTAATAACCACTGAAATACTATGCTCAGAATGGCAGATAATCATATTATTAAACATAATATACATAAAAAAATCAGGGATAAATGCAGGAACATCACTAACATCAACTGCAGGTTTACTTCTTAAATATTTCAGACCTCCTACCTCGTTAGTGACTTCGGCAGGTTTTTTCTTTGTTTCTCCAATGTCCAAATAGCTGTGGAAGGTAAAGAGTTTTGATTATTTAGAGAAGCATCTAACTTATATAATATAAATATTTATTCATTTTTTTTCCCCACATTAAGCTTTAAAAATTGATAATGCCTTAAAATAATGTAACAAGAAACTAATTAAAGATTTTAAAGAAGGGGTGTTAATACAAATCTGCAGGCGAGCCCTCTGGGATAATATGAAAGATGGGGAGGAACCAACCATCTGCCTTCAGGTCACTGGTGATTAGAACAGCCCATCAATAAGTCCCCTGTCAGAAAGACGCTTATATACTGCTGGGAGATGGATCAATAAATCTCTGCACAATATCAACTTACCACAGCTTTCAAAGTCATCGCCTTGCCTCTTAGTTTCTCACAGCAGGTTTCTGATAGATTTAAAGCTTTCCGCCATACACAAGTTTAACTCAAGTCATCAGCTAAAGTTTAAAAGGATCTACACCGTTAGTGTTTCAACAGGACATGGACACATCTGAACACTGTATATTTTGTTTTCTCATGGCTGTGATGAACCAGTATCATCCTTACAATTATTTTATGAACAGATGAAATATAGACTTCACTGGACAAGAAAACAAAACGCATCAATTTGAACAGCAGCGCTCTCCATCACAGTATATATCCCCCCTAAAACATTGCATTAACAGAGAAGTGCCAGTTAAAACACACTGATGGATTAGCTGTATGCTGCCTTTCCAAAGAAAGGCAACTAAATCAGCTCTCAAGCATGAGTAACCCATAGAGCAGCCGACAGGCAACTGCCAGGTACCCAGATTATGCTAAATCCTTTTCCTCGTCAGCACTGAGAGCCATGAGAGCAGTTCTTCTCGAGAACACAGCTCCCAGTAGCTGCCAGTTTTACAAGATGTTTCTAGTTCTCGGCGCTGTAGTAAGAGACACCTACATGGGCAATTACAAATCCGTACAGCAGCACTTTTCAGCACCTTCTGCCAAGAGATAAACGTGAGAACAAAAATGCTGGGGCATCTATTCATCTAACCCAACACTAGGTGATGAGCATTTCTTACAGGTTCTCCCTATTCCTACTGTCAGTGGGAAACCACAGGTGCTTCCTCAGGCTTTTATGCCTAGAAGACCCTCTCTGAGAACATCAGATGGCTAGCATCAGTGCAGGCTCACCAAAAGACCTCAGAGCTCGCAATGCATCTGCAGCCCTCCAGTAATGTCATGCTCTGGGGTAAGATTTGATCACCAGAGGGAACTTTACTGCCTGGACAAAGCTGAGAATTCATGGGATCTGAATGAAAGTGTAGAAACGAGAAAGAAAAAGAAAAAAAAATTAAAAAAAAGAAAGATAAAGCATCGTTCATTCTTTGAAGGAATGGCAATCATTTCTCAAGGTACCACAGAATGTTTACAAGGATTTCAAGGGTTCTGTGTGCGGGAACAGTAAGACACAGCAAAGCTTTCAGGCAGTGCTTGAAAGTGCACACCAATATTTTGGAAAAGGTAAAGGCAGCAATGTAGGATAATGCTTAAAAACCGAGAGTGGAAGCCTCACGTTTATAAACAAAGAAAAACAACTCTTACAGGCTTCTCTATGTAAAAAAGAACAAGTCCTCTTAAAAAGAGACTGAAAATAAATGCTTCAAACAAAATAGTTCCAACAGTCGATAACAACAGCTGCTGACTGTGGTTCTTGTTTTCTGGACGTGTACTTTGAGGAGAACTAAGAAAAGTGGCAAAGAAAAGCAAATCTCTAGTTAAAAGCTCACATTCACTACGCATAGGTGTGGGCATTCAGTTGTCAAATTTCAGAGATCTATAAATCTGAAAAGGTCTAAATAGGGCCAAAGGCTTTTCTTGGGATAACGGCACTCAAAAAATATCCCGGATCAAAAACTTTACAGAAGTACTTGCTAAGAAAGCAGAAATACTTCCACTCAATGACTATCCAAGCCAGTGATGAAACTACAGCGGTGTTTAAAGAGACACTGCTGGAGAGAGGACAATCTACCATTAACTAATGAGCACAGACACAAGTAAATGGGCAAAGGAAGGAGGAGGGTAGAGCAGCGTGCTGGAAAAAAGCTAAAAATCGAAACCAGCTCCAGCATAGACAGTTTTCTTTCAGGAGGCTGAGAGTCAAGGAAGAACTCCATAAGGGTGTAATGTGCACTCTAACTCACCATTATAACTACTACAATGTACCCACACACCTCCCTGATAGACAGGAAAAAGCGTGTATTCACCTAGTACACCTGTACGTGACAAAACAAACTGGGAAACTTGCTATATGTTACGAAAATTTCCAACATTGGCTAATGATTCTTTCTTTAAAGAAAATTTCCATATATTTCTAGAAGCAGAATTTAAAAATGCTGATTATTTTTATTTAAAAAATGAAATCTATCAGCAGTTTATATCGACTATATACCCTCAGAGGTGTCTCTTGCAAGATGTTAAGATTCAGGGCTCGGAATGACAGAAGTTCACACGCTAAAGGTGAGCAGAGTTTAGTCTAGAATTCACCGTGGAAAGAGAAGAAAAAGATTCAGTTCTCAGTACCAGGCATCTGAGAAGACACAAATGCACTGCTTGAAGTGGGGCAATGACACTTGTAGCTTCTGCTTCTCCTTGAACACTCTCTCCTTTCCATTGCTCTCCCACACGTCGGTGCCACAAGCCTCCATTTCAAAGTTCAGCCTTGCTTAGTCTATCACAGCAATGAATGTGTCCAACAAGCATCACTACAAAATAAAATGTAAAAAACGTACAAGCTTCTTGCTGGTATCAGACCAGACTAACATCCTTTAGGGAAGATTCTTTGGTCCACCACAGCTGCAACTGCTTTATTTTGGCTTGTGACACACACACAAACATACAATCTTTAATTCCTTCCATTTCTTTCAGAAAATTATCCCTTTCAATTGACCTCTTCCTCTCCTCTGATGTTTCTGGCTATGATGTCTCCCTAATTATCACTGTCTACATCAGGTAAGAACAAGATCAACATTAAGCCCTTCAGCCTGTCTCAGATGATACTTGTAAAAGCCAACACTTACAGCACTGTATAAATACTAATAATTAAGAACTCCAACTCTGACTGCAGAAATGGAAAAGATCCCAAGTCATCCCATTTACCCTCCCTATGGCACAGGACTATGACATGCAACGAAGGGACATATAAAACAACTTGCTTTTACCAAGTCCTTTGGGTTAAAACTTCTTGAAGTATTGTCTTCTTTGATGTTAAATACTCATGTATCTTTTTGCATGTTACAACCCTAAAAGTCTGAAAAGCTCTCACCATAAAAATCTGACCATAAAGCACGAAATTACAAAAAGAAATGCTTCTTCCAAAAAAATCCTGAGTGCCCAAATCTCTACACAGTGTATGCTAGTGCCAAACACTTGCTTATTTGTAGCCTGTCAGTTGAACATAAAACATATTTAGGGAGGTGAAGCATGATGTGCTGACAGCTAACAGCTTTAAGCCATCCATAGAATCAAAGGATTTAATACCAAAAAGGCACTGTAGATCTTTCTTGAGAGTTGAGCATTGCATTTGACATGGAAAAGCGTACAGAGGGAAAGGGGCTTATGCTTAGTCTGCCATAGATCTTTCTCTCTAGCTTTGTCAGCAAAGCGCAAGAAGCTTCAATAAATCTTCAGAAGCAGCCAGTGACAAAAACTGTTAAGAGACCCCGTTCATTACAGAGTTTTGTCCTGAAACATAACGAGCTCTCCTGATAAATGTGTCCTCAACATTATAAAACCAAAATGAGTGAGGTCCTCTAAAGCTTCTAGTTTAGCATACAAATTCCCAACCATCTCCAGAAAGGGATTGTTAGAGATATTTTTAAGTTCAACTGTAGAAAAGATGCACATAAAGATCGAACAAAACGTATCATTAGGCAATTGAGAGCATGAAATTCACCGCAAGACTTAAGAACCATCACTGATCACATGCAGAGCCACTTGGGAGACACATCTAAAAGCCCAGAGCTCCTCCACAATATTCTCCCAGTCACTTACTAGAAAACAGAGGAACTGAGCTTCATTCTTGGTGTCCAGGCAGGGAAAAGAAGGCAGTCAATCATCTCTTAAATAACAGGAGGGACTCGGTTATTCTGGTCATAAAAAGGCTATATACACCTACTCAAAAAATGATCAGAAGTGATGGAGTGGTGGATAACTGGGTAGAATAGCTTAGACTTTTTTAAAGTAAGCAAGAAAAGAAGCATTGGGAATTAAATTCCCAGGCTCATCAGCTTCACAGCTGGACTGTCAAGACCCCACCTTTCTACAGTTTTCTCCCTGCTACCCCTGAGCACAAACACTGACACTTGCCCCTCTCCTAAGCACACACATCACAACAACATCCCACTGCCATTGCTGCAGGTCGTTCAGCTTCAAGGGCTGTTTCTCCTTTTCTATCACCACGTCAAGGAGATAACATTAAGCAACTGATGGCAACAGCAGCCTTTCCATGGTTCACCTCTAAAGCTCTTCGGCAGTTTTATCTGTTGCAAGTACTTTTCTTCTTGCCTTGGGTCACAGTGTTTAAATTCTCTCTGCAATGCCTAATAAAAAGGGGGGAGTGTGGGAGGGGGGAGTCCCTCTGAAGCATTACCACAGTGTCAGCCTCCAAATGCTGATATTCAAGTTTCCACAGACACCTTGTGTTGCTTTTTAGCCACTCACTTGAGCTTCTTGAAGGCTTCCCTGCCACCAGCCACATACTGCTCTCCACTCTGAAGCTCTTCCAGCTGCCGGACACGGTGCCCACCCCGCGGGGTGTAGATGTTCCTCACAGCTCCGAAGGGCGCCTTCACCCGGCCCGTCACCTCCTTCAGGAACACCTCAAAGTTGGACACCTTCTTCTCGTTGACAACAATGCGGCGCCCCGGGAAGAAGGGGTCCCCGTTGCGATACACCAGGACGCTCTTCACCGTCGGCTGCGAGAGCCACGACCCCTTGGCACCACCAGGACTGGCCATGATGCTGGGTGGCTGAGGAGCTCTGCTCAGGCACCTGCTCACCCAGAGGGTTCCTGCCTCCGCAAAACCCCTTCTCTCGCCTCTGCCCTGGCAACTGCTGCCAGGGGAGAAGCGCCCACAACCCCACGCCGGGAGGCCCGAGCACCAGGGGAGGCAGAGGAGGGATTACAGCCTCCCCCTGAGGCTTTGAGGCGAGGCTCTGCCCAACCTTCCCAGAGCGGCTCCTCCCGGGCAACCAGCTCCTGTGCCCCGGGGATGGCACCAACCCGGGCAGAAAGAAGCAGGGAAATGGCAGGGGAACGAGCGGCTGAGGCAGGGAGCGGGGCACGGCGGCAGAGGGGAGCGGACCGAGGGGCCCGCACCTGAGACAGGGAGGGAGGGAGAGAGGGAGGGGACAGGCAGGTCCCTGCTCTGCCTCCGCCTCCCCTGCGGGGCCGGTAACGGCGGGGCCGGGTCGAGCTGTGGGGCCGGTAACGGCGGGGCCGGGTCGAGCTGTGNCGAGCTGCTCACGGGCTCCGGGCGGGCCCTGCGGGCTCCGGCCCCGCCGCTGTCCCGCGTTCGGTGGCTGAAAAGCGCCTCTTTCACTCACGGCTGCCCAGCTGCTTCTTGGCCCTGCCCCGGCTGCTTCTTGCCTTTGCCTGTGCCGATGGCGATCCCCGCTTTAGTGCCTGGCTTTGCCGTGGGTTCATTATTAACAGGTACCGGTTGCTGCTTGGGTGTGTGTGGGGGGATAGTCCAGGTACGAAGCGAACAAACCGCCGCTGCTTTTCGCGCCGTTCTTAAGTTTCCTCCTTGTCGGTTATTAAAAATTCCCACCTGCAAACGGGAGCTTTGCTCCAGGTCTCCTGTTGCCGTTTGCTGCAATTCAGAAATAAACGCGGCCCGTGATCTTGCAGGGAAAAAAAAACAGAATCAGAGAATCTTTGAGGTTGGAAAAGACCCTTGGGATCATCGAGTCCAACCATTAACCCGACTCTGCAAAATTCATCCCTAAACCATATCCCCCAACACCTCTTCTAAACGCCCTTTAAACATGTCCAGTGATGATCTGTGGGGTTGAAATTAGGCTCTTGGACCACACGAATTGATTGCACAGATGTACGGGCAGTTGGTTTTTGCTTCTTTTTTTTTTTAAGTGCCTACTAACATGATGGCTTGTTACTTTCTGAGGTGATATGTAAAAGTTACGGCCGCTGTTTAAGTGCTTTCCCCCCACCCTACCATCTGAATGGGCAAAAAATTTCTAGCAACGCAAAACTAAACTGCACTCCCCCAGTATTTGGGTAAGTTTATTCAGTTAGTTGCATTCCTGGAATATTTAAAAGCTTTTCAGTACTCCTATCGTTCTCTGGTTGAGTGAGTTTGTTATAATTTGTTCTCTTAAGAATCCTTGGTCTATCCCAAGAGCTGGTTTCACTTCTGCTGAGCTGGCCCAAGCCTGCAGTTCTGTCTGGATAATTTCAGTTAATCAGACTCGGAGGTGACTTGCCCCACTAAACTGAGTTCAAAATCGAAATACACCATGAACAGTAGCCTGATAAAGAAGAAGAGCCTCGGGCACAATTTATTTTGAACAAAAATACATCAACGGAATAAATTGGCAAAACAATAGACAAAAAAATGTAGCTCAGCTGTGGTTCAAAGAACATAATGTCAAGCCAATGGGTTAATGTTGCGCTCCTTCCTAAGTCAATTTCTATAACTACGTAGCAGATATGGTGCAGCATATATTAAAAAAAAAATGTTAATATACATATTAAGGACCAGATCCAAGCTCTACCATCATCAAAATACTCCCCTTGAATTCACAGATAAATACATCAGATCGTGAAATCATCCTGGTACCATTTACACGTTAAACTATTTTTAAAAAATCATGAACAAATGATCCACTTGAAGCTTTATTTTCCTTGCTAATTTTGAGCCAAACATTTCCAGATTGTCCGATGTTTGGAAAGTAATTTGGATATTGCAGTATCAGAACAATAGATTTATATTTCTTTTAATCTCCTCAGATTATTAAAAATTGTAAAAGAAAAATCAATCAAGGATGCATCTTATGAGTTTGTTTAATGAACAGATGAGTCTCTGGTGTGTCTAAACAAATTCTGACTACAGGTAAGTTTTTATTATTTGAAAACACCTTAGACATGCTCGGGACATCCCTGTTGGCTGTACTTTTTAATGCTGTCTGCTTTGCTCTTTCCAGGAAGCTGCATAATAAAATACAGCGACTTCGATTCCACTGGATTTTTGCCACATGTTGGGTACAAGAAGCCTTAAAACCTGAGAGAAAACAATCATAAAATGTCTTAAATTCAAACCGAATTCCTTTAGCAGCCCCTTTTCCCCACTGATTGTCACAAGACTAAAACTGGCCTAGACCTTCCTACCTAGAATTGCTTAGTGTACAGTAATGATTGTTCTTCCAAATGGATTTCAACACATGATAAAAGGAATTTTTCTTTCCTTTTATCTTACTTCCTTTGATGGGAAAATTACCCCCTGCTGTGAGTTACAGCAGGGCAGTTAACCATTACAAAAAGAGCAATTTCAGGGTGAAGGAAGTCAAATCCGCTACTGTTATTGGTTAACAGTTACGTTTTCCTACTTGCTGCTGGTTTTCTTCTAACTGATAAAGGGGAGAACCAAGCATTTGCTATCCTCAAATGAATACTGTTTAACATTGATCTATTGCAACCTGAAATGTGTATCTGTTATAAAAATGTGTATAAAAACCAAAAAGGCTGATGAGCTTCACGCTGTCCTGCTGTCAAGTGGTGATACATCAACTACCTGCTATTTCCTGCCAGATTCTACCACGTTTGGTGATGCTAAGCCTTATTTGCAATGACGCAACATCCTTGGCATGGAAATAAGCCACTGAATATTTTACTCAAGCACTCTTTTCAACGCTTGTGCTACTCCCAAATACCGTTGTCCATTACTCGTAGCCACGCTACTTAGAGTCACTTCTGTGGGTTGCAGTAAAATATCCCAGAAATGGTTCCAGACCACTGCTAGCCTTAAAGCGGCCTAAAACTGGTGGGCAAAATCTGTGTCCAAAAGTGGGAGCACATTATGAATCCTCTGAAGAACTGCAGTGCAGAGTTTTGCCCAGTTTAACTGTTAGCTAATACCTGTGCCTCTAAAGAGTCCATCTTTCAAATTCAGCTGCTTGCATTCCTGACCTCTATGCCTTTACTTACGCTGCAGTGGAATCTCGCTGTTTTCTTACTCTTAAGGCAACACCTTCAAATTTTCTTCAGTAATAGGAACAAAAGAAAACAAGTGTTTCAAATACTGGGTACATTCAGCATTTCCCATCTTGCCTAAGTAAAACCACCGCGCAAAAGCTAAAAGAAGCTCAAACACTTCAGCCCGTGATAGCAGGGCCTTCATCCATGAGAACCTGCTCCTTCTCACCCTCTCTGGACCTGACCTCTTATCCCCACCGTCTAAGCAATCTCCTACCACATTCTCAACAACAAGCTGCTGAACCCACTGACACGAGTCAGATAAATGCAGAGACACACGATCTCTTTATGATGGAGTCATGTCAGGCCTCTTGTCTTACCTGAGGTTGATGCATGAGCCCACGTCAATCCAGTCGCGTGTCAGGATCACATGATGGACCTGAGGTCACATAATGAGCACATGTTGGGGATGTGATGAGAACCAAGCCATGGCACAGCGACATAGCATCAAATAGGTGGCTTTTTCTGCAGCAGAACGCCGTGAGGGCTCTGCTATTTCAGGACCAAGAAGGATTTTGCAGCTTGTTGCAGGGCCCTGACAACAAGGCTCAGTGGCAGCAAAGCATGAGGTCATGAAGACAGGAACACATCCTCATGCTGAAGAAAAGACTGACAGCATGGACAGAATGGACAAGGGTAAAGCTTCTTGCATTACACAGCGCTGAGAATCACACTTCAATAACTCCACCTTTGTGCAGCTTTCCTAAAAGTCAGGCTAAGCAATAGCAGGCAGCTGATTCCCGGTTGCAATTCCGGGGTAATTGGGCTGTCTGAACAGACAGTTTAAAGTACAGAAATACTGTATTTGGTGGTTCAGCTCTCAGGCACACACACACCAACTGGGAGAAACAAAAGGCTGATGCACTGATGCAGCTGTACATTTTAAACCCCGTGTCAAGGCAATTACACTTACTTACACAACTGCTATATCAAAGACTCTTTAGAATGCCAGGATCAATTCTTTTTGCTTAACAAAAGCAATTACACCATCACAGTCTGAGCTACAGCTTTTGATGATACAGTTGTAACAGTATTCTGGAGACAGCTGAGATGATAAAGGGTTACAGAGGGAAAAGGCTTTGGCAGGCTTTCAGAGGCCCAAGAGGAAAGGGTTCTCTGTGGGGAAAGAAATTCCAGGGGTTTAGCTTAAGTAGGAAAAAAGTTGGAAAATACCTTTCATGTGGTCTTTGTATAGAGTAATAGAAGTGCAATCATCCTTCCTAGGCAAAGATTTCTCAGTGGGTTCCTGTAGCTCCCTCAGGATCAAGGCACCTGAGATTAAACTGAGTTTCTCTGATTCACTCACGTAAGAGAAATTATTCTAAATAGCAATGTTGTATTTTTGAAGTTTTTCACTGGGTCTTTCCTTTCCCCTCTCTCCTTATTCAGCTGATCACATCATTCACTAGACACCCATCTGCTGTCTGGAAGCAAACTTAGGGGGGTTTGGTTTATCTTGGGGCTTTTTGTTTACAGTTTGTTTCTCACTCAGGGGAGAGATTCCACCCTGTGGGGGTGGGGAGACAGTGACGCAGGGTGCCTGAAGGAGCTGAGGGTGCCCCTGCCTGGCAGCGCTCCTGGCCCGGTTGGACAGGCTCTGAGCAAGGTGCTCTCCTGGAGCCCAGGACTGCTCAGCTGGGACTCAGGCTGCTGGATTCAGTCCATGGGCTGGCTGCAAACCCCACCGTGGTGTTGCTGTGTCCCCATCTCTACACCTTCGATGAGGAGACTCCTTGAGTTGTCAGCTCCAGAATGTCCACCAGGTGAGACTTGAGGCACATCTCAGGGCTCCCAGCTTGGGAAGCAGGTTACAGCTGGAGCAGCTCCTTCCTGCAGACCTTCTTCTGGTGGAGAGAGCACAGAGCCAAACCGGGGCCCAGGTCAAAGGGGTTGGCTGCAGACGATCCCCACAAGCCCAGATACAGAGAGCAAAGCACGGGGACAAGGTGTCAGTGCAGCCAAGGGGCAATGAGCCTGCCAAGAGACAAGAGGACAGGCTCTATGGGCTCTGACTCATCTGATGGTGAATCCATCTCCACGGGTTTTAGCTCATCTGATGGTGGATCCACTACAGTGGGCTCTGTGGCTCATCTGATGGTGGATCCACTACAATGGGCTCTGTGGCTCTTCTAATGGTGAATCCATCTCCATGGGTTTTAGCTCATCTGATGGTGGATCACCTTCCATGGGCTCTGTGGCTCATCAGATGGTGAATCCATCACCATGGGTTTTAGCTCATCTGATGGTAGATTCACTTCCATTGGCTCTGTGGCTCATCTGATGGTGAATCCATCTCCACGGCTCTGTGGCTCATCTGATGGTGGATCCATCTCCACGGGTTTTAGCTCATCTGATGGTGGATCCACTTCCATGGCTCTGTGGCTCATCTGATGGTGAATCCATCACCATGGGTTTTAGCTCATCTGATGGTGGATCCACTTCCATGGGCTCTGTGGCTCATCTGATGGTGGATCCATCACCATGGGTTTTAGCTCATCTGATGGTGGATCCACTTCCATGGGCTCTGTGGCTCATCGGATGGTGAATCCACCTCCATGGGCTCAACACCACCCGCTGTGGGAGCAGCTGTGAGGGTCCCTCCGCTCATAAGATGCCTCTTTGTCTTCGCCTCCTTCAATGATTGCCCACACAGAGGTGGGCACCCGCTCGTTTTGCCATTCACGGACCTCTTCCAGCCATGCTGGTGGTCAAGCTCAGCAAATGTGGCACAGAACGTAGCAAGGCAGCTTGTGGCCAGGAGGCCACTGTGGTGTGACCTGTGGCTATTCTGGAGGGCGAGGTGGCCATGGCCTTACAGGGACCCTCCTCTGGGAGGAAGAGGAGGGTTCAGGGGGCTGAGGGCCCTTTGCTGGGGATTGCTCCCCTGTGTCCATTCCTCATAGAGGGACATTTTGGGGATTGGGTCTGAACCATGGGCAGAGGTTCTTTGTGGGGAGGGCCAGAGTTGGTTGGACTCTCCTCCAGAGAACAAGGCAACAAGCGGGTAGGAAAACAGAGAGGCCGTGCACCGTAATTTCCTCAGTGAGCAAGTGAGCATCGTCTGACTGAGCCTGTAGTTGGATAACAACGTGCATGGATTAGAGAGAGGAGCAGGATTAAATTCTGTGTGAATAACGGATGGTTTCAGGTGCTGGGGATGGTGGTTTGAGCCAGCACCCAGGCTGCGCTCTCCTGAGAATAAAGAAAGTCCCTGCACCTCGTCTGCCAGGAGGAGTCTCGCGTGGGTGCCAGAGGAGAGTTTCCTCCGAAAGAGAAGAATCATCTCAGGTAGCTTCCCTGGAGGAGTCTGGGGCTGCTATCCAGGACGTCAGATGCCTATAAGCAGGGCTCAGAAGACACCAGGACATGCATGGAGGAGTCTTGGATGGATCACATAGGAGAGAGTTTCCTCCAGAAGAGAAGAATCATCTTGGNGAGAGAGTTTCCTCCAGAAGAGAAGAATCATCTTGGGTAGCTTCTCTGGAGGAGTCTGGGGCTGCCACCCAAGATCTCTGGTCCCTAAAGCAGAGGAAGCTCTTGCATGTGTCCACGTGTGGAAGTCCCTGGGAGGCCTCCAGGGCATGGAGGGAAGGGGTCAGGCAGTGCTGGTGTCCCCTGGATTCAGGGCAGCCCCGGGGCTCCAGCTGGCAGCTCTTGCTCACATGCTCAGGGAACAGCCAATCGCCAGTTCTGAGGTAACGAAGGAATTTTTCCCCAGGACAGATTGGCACAGGTCCCAGGGGTTTTTCGCCTTCCTTTGTTGCATCAAGCATGGCCCCTGGCCAAGGCCCCTCAGGGCCATTTCTGGCCTGTGCTTGGCTCCTGCTGCTGCAGGAGCAGGGTCCAGCCGTGCCCTCCATCCCTCCACCTCTCTGCCCTGTGCCCTCTTGACAGGGGAACCTCCAGGGCCTCCATGCATCAGGCCCCCTGGGCTCTGCTGTCCTGCCCAGCCCACGGCTGCTTGGCCAGGCTGCAGGCGTTGGGCTGCGGCATGAAGGAGCCAGCGCTGCCACCCAGCCGTGCTTGCAATGAAAGCAGAGTGTTGGTCTCCAGTGCCAAAGTTCCTGTGTCTCATCTGTCCTTGTCACAGCCCGAGAGGATCTGCCCTGGCCCGGGCTTCTTCCCGAGTGTCCCATTTTATACCCCTTTCTGCCTCCACTTTGCTCCTCCTGGTTCCCCTTCCTCTTGTCCCCACGGGTCCACTCATGCACCCCCCAGCCCGTGTCCAGGGTCCCCCTGGTTCACACACTCTGCAGCTGAGGCTGATCCTCCTGGAGGGGCCAGC
>WEIS01093956.1:0-17343 GCA_013389965.1 Todus mexicanus
CTGCCCAGCCAAACCCAATAAAGCATGTAAGAAGGGGGCAAAGGTGATGCCAAGGAACTTTAGGCCCTCTGAGGTATGGAGCTTCCACAGGAGACCTGCAGACCCATTTAATGCTTGTACATGCCCTTAGGAAGAGATTTGATCCCTAGGGATTCACTCTGCAGCTTCACCAGGGCAATGCAGTCATAAGTGTGTACACTTGTATCACGTATTTTTTAAGTACATCTTTTAAACTATGAAATGTACTTCATAACTTTTTGAGACCTGAAAACCACAATCTTTTTAATTCTCAAAGTTTCTAAAAACCTCCAGGTTCAGGAACATACTATATTATTATCCAGATGATATCAATACATTAATATCCTGCCTTCTGCCATCTCAGATATTTTTTGTTTGGTCTTTGGAGCCATTTTATTATAAATTCAATTCATCAAATAAAAAGTGATCCTCTCCATGTACCCTTCAAAATTCCTAGTGTTCTTCTAAAACAAGGAAAAGCAGAATCTAAAAGGCATTGCATTTTAAAATACATTACATTACAGATAGTGCCTTATTTGTAGTTACATAACCTACTGTCTATTATAGACCTTGTGAAAGTGGTTTGAAATGTTAATATTTAACCACATATTATCACTCAAACTGTAAATTAGTTGTTATATGGAAGAGTCAAACAAGGAGATATTTCCAGCCAAAATAAATCACAGAAGCTAAATGATTGTACCATTTAGCGACTTAGGTAAATTGCTTTTCTCTTGTACATGGGCATGTTCTACAGATTACAAAGCAAATGTCAAGAACAAGCTAGTGGTGTAATTCTTTGATGTTTGATTTAACCCTGCAGAACTAATTCCTAGATATCTTGCATTATTCAGTAAACTTTATTTAAAAAGACTGCTCAAAAACAAACAAACAAAAAATAGCAGATATTTTACAATTTCACAGTGAATCCAGTACATTGTTTCCAGGAAGAAGAACCTCATTAGTAATGAGCACTCTTGGTCTTTCACAGGCATCAGGATACTCTGATTTAAAGGATGGGCAAGCTGACAAGCTGTGAAATAAAAAGTTGTGAAAGTCTCTGGTAAAAAAATTGTTCTTTGCAACCTAGAGAGCAGTCTATAACACTGCCTTTGCCCTCAGTAAGAAAATAAAAAACACAACAGAAAAGAAAGCTTGCAGCTTCTTGATGCTGTTGTCCAGAATCTTTGTTTCAATGCCTGTGTATATCTGTAGCCAAATAAGCTCTTTATCATGGTTAAGCACTTTTAACAAGTTGCTTATTGCACAAGTAATGCTCTTATCGCTGGTTGAATTGTAGTGGAAGCCTCAAAACATGACCAGTACTAGACCAGTATTAGTCTAATAGTACGTAGCACGTTCCTTCTCTCCAGCCCCAGGATGTGCTTGGGGATCCTCTGCAAACCAGATTAGAACAGCTCTTGAGATAGTTCTTCTTTTTTCTTTTTCTTTTTTTTTTCTTTTTTTTTTTTTGAGCAATAAATTAGACTCCATCTCCTGAACTGATTCTAAAAAAACCCCTCCACACACAAAAAACCCCAACTAACCAACCAAAAAACCCCCAGTAAGTCTTTCTTATGTTTGCAGATCTGTGGGTTTTTTTCTCTTTCTCTTTGGGCTGCCTAAACCCAAAGTTGAACAAAATACTTGAGGATAAGAGAAAAAAGTGTTAGAAACTTGAAGGTGAGTGATGTCACATGGCATTTTCAAGAAAAACATTAAATACAGTAACTGTATCATTTTATGAATATAAGAATAGTTGGGCTATGTACTTCATGTTTAACAGAGTTTCAAAAACCTTAATCTATTTTCTGACCAATAATTAGTTCTTCTTTATATTCAGGGGATCTGTGAAAACAGATCTTCACTCTTCTGCTCAGCAGTAAGGAAATCCTTTTTTTCAGAAGACATTCTGCTATAGAGGAGAAAGAGAGGAAGGAGGATGGAGTTAGAATAAAAGTGAACATTATAACTTAGAATTTGCAACAATGCAAAGAAACTTATTTTCATGTTTTATTTTCACAATATCCCATATGTTCATATTAATAAAAGGCAAAATGACCAATTGAACTTGTTCATAATTTTTATCCCGCTACCTCTTTTATCATCTCCAGTTGCCCTTTCCCTGACAAGACATCGCATGTCAATTAAGAATGGTAATAATTTCTGATGGTGTGGAATAATTTGTAACAGAAGTAGAATTTTAAATACTATGCTAAGAGTATTAAAACTCATGAGGTACCAGATGTTCATCAGTAGGCTCCCTGTGTAGTAAATCAGGATCTCATTATAAAATCAGGAAGTATGTAAATAATCCCGAAATGATAAAAAATTTAATAAAGATAGCTCATCAACAGACTGGTAGGAGTGGGAGTAATGTTATGCAAATTAACCTCACAGTTCTTCTACATCAAAGGAACTATCAAAGCTAAATCAGAGAGGAAAGAACCATTATCGTCTGCAATTCATATTATCACTTGTGGTCCCATCATTAAACTTAAGCAACATCAGAGCATCCTACTATGACTTCTCAACAAAAAGTGAAATAGCACCACTCACCCTGTTACATATTTTGGCTCACACTTCAGAGTAATTGAGAAAAAAGGACACTGAAGGCTTCTTAAGGCTGAGGTCTAACTTTTAAAACAGAAAGACTATCCCCCTCTGGGACTGTAAAGCAGAATGGACAAAGTTTGTCCTTCTTTCTCCATTTCACTTGCCAGGTAAGAACAGATAATGCTTATAGTATCCTTTAAGCTCATATCTAAGTGTGGTAGCATCTGCCCAGTCAAGTCCTTTGTCATGAACTCCAGCTGTCCATGAGTGCTATCACACAGCAGAACCCTCCTGAAAGCCATGAACTTGTAGAAAACAAGGGATTAGGCCACATCATGACCCTGCCCTGTCTGACAGGAAGGGTGGCATAATGAGGACGTAAAGGATACTATGCCTTGTAAAGCTCCTGAAGTAGATCAGCTGCAGAAAGACGAGAAACTACAGAGGAAACTAACAATTAGTCAAGTCTGTGCGACTAAGCTGCTGGTAAGGTTTCGCACTAGCGTTCTAGTTTTGCCTCCCCACACTTTATTTCTGGGTGTGCATTCCTGTGCATCATAGGGACTATAAAAAGAAGATGGGTATTTTTTCTGGAGGGCTCCTTGCCATGTACTGTCAGTTGGCTTAATAGCTGTTGTGAAAAAGCACTGCAAGAGCATGGACTTGTTTGTCAGAGTATTTCCATTTCACAATGAGAGTGGCTGAGCTTTTTTCTGTTGCCATCAATTGCTTAGTGGTATTGCACTCACATGAGACTAGTGTAAGGAAGCTTTTATTCTGTGTTCTTAAACTAACAGTGGCTCTCTTCTGGACATGGTCTCAATGGTGTCAAGAAAAGTTAGCTAAAAGTGCAAGATACACCTCTAGGATCTTTTATTAACTGGTAGAAATTGCCTCTGCCTGGAATGTTTACACGTTCGTTTGATCTATACCTTATCAGATATCATCTTGCTCTACCATGATTCAGATATCATTAATTAAAAACTAACCAAAGAGTAGGTTCTGATGACTGCTAACTCAGAAATGAAAAACCTGTTCAAGTATTAATAGCAATCAGTGAGCAAGATCACCTCTTTCTGTGGTGGTCTTGTGACTTAAAGAAGAGGCAGCAAAGGGAGGAAATCTTTACACATATATTCGTGTTCCAGGATAGATTATTTTTGGACCCCTTTAGACATTTTTTTTGGCCTGCTCTCAAATATATCAGCTCACTAGAGAAAGACAAAGGTGTCTGTGAAGCCACCATGATGGCTTCTGACCCCCTGTCTCCTCAGGGCCTCCAGAGTGGGCAACTCACAGTGCCTTCCTCAGCCTCTTTTCTCTATTGATGGAGAGTCCTTGCAGATTAGTGGCTCTCAAATTGTAGCAATATCACAAGGCATCAGAAGATAGTTTGGAAAAAAAAAGTAAAATAATTTAAAAAACCCCAACCCTGAACAGACTATGCATGGATTCCCAGGCAAGCAGACATGAAAATGGGACAAAAAGTAATGTATTAAAATGACATATAAAGTTTAATTTCATTTGGCTGTTAAGTGAAGACCAGTGATTAAAATGTGCAGTCACACACTAGTTCTCCAAATAATTGTGTAACAGGGAATGGTTCTGTTTATGCTGAAATATTTGACTATTTCTATAGGAACAGTTATATCACTGTACATTTTTAAAGTGATATTGTTAAATCACTTTAAAGTGAAATTGTTAAATTACTGTATGAATTGACATGTTACCACATACAGTATTATTTAGCTTGTGGGGAAAAAAAAGAAAAAAAAAGTAAATTCCTTCAAAGGAGAAAAGAAGCGAGTTACAGAGTAAAGGTAATTAGAAAAAAAGGTAAACTGAGGAAGAAAAAGATAGGATAAGAGAAGAGAAAGAATAAAAGGAATCACTGTTCAACTTCTGCTGTGCTCATATTTGATCTGAATGAGGTAAGGTGCTCTACTAGGACCACTGTTATCTACTCAATTTATTAGCAATTTCAAAGAGAGAGACTAGTAAAATGTAAATATTCATAAATGGCTTAGATTAATGCATGTGCAGGGAGGTGTAAGCATAATGATACATTTCATTCTGGAAAATTACAGATCTGGAAGATATTGTAAGAGGTCATCCAATTTAGAACACTCTCTTGAGGCAGGGAGAACTAAATCTGCTTCATTGCTCCCACTTATTTGTTCAACCTTTTCCCAAACTTTAGATGCTTATGCAAGTACAGACTTATCTCCATACTTCTAATCAAATTAGTTCTATTTTTATTTTAATTTTTATTTATTTCCAAGCTCTCTTGCTTTGTTGGTATTATCATATTAGAAGTGAAAAATAATAAAAAAGAACTTATGAAAATGTAAAACTTATTCATCCACCAAGTTTAATGTAATAAATACTCATTTTTGTGCAGGTATAAAATAAGGATATTATGAAAGTGCTACAAATGTATTTAGAAAAAAGGAACAAAATTGTTTCAAAGCATAATATCATATACACAGGAATGGATGTAAAAAAACAAGACCATTTAATATCCAGAGAATGATAACTATAAATGTGGTCAAAGTTTGATTTGGTACATGCATGGAGTCATGCCTCTACTGTTTTATCTAATGCAAAAGGGAAAATAAAGGACCTATTTGATTAAAAAGCAGGATGTTAAAACCCAATTATGGACCTCATAGCATTTTAAAATAAGATTCTTGTAGCCATGATCTGCTAAGGATATAAGAGAAACTCAAGTTCTACTGAGAAGAAAGTCTTTTTAAGCCAACTAATGTTGCGAGCAAAAAAATGTTAGGACATACAAGGCTACTTCAGCTAGTTTGAAGAACGTGTGTGTCTAAAAGCTAGTCTGGCTTTTCCAGTTGTACCAGCTGATGAAAGATATCACCTTTCTCTACTTAGTTTTCCAATTAACTTTTATTACCTACAGGTACAATAGTAACAATGCACATATATGGTAAAAGAGAGTGATACTTGTGGTTTAGGATATATAATAACAGTATGAGGCCAGAAAGAAACTTTCAGTGCTGGTAAAAATATTATTTTATTTCTCTGTAGCACTTAGTAGTTAGTCACTGTAATCAACAGCAGAAACAGACAATCATTCAAAGTAATCAAATTCCACACAACAGACACAAATGGAATGCTAGTAAAGTGACAAAACACAGTAAGTATTGCAGCCAGCTCAAAAAGAATGTTTTGGGGGTTTTTTTTCCCAACAAACTGTAGGGGCAGGTTGTGCAAGTAGTAGTATTGTTTCATGGCTCAACCCAGCAGTCAAAATCTATGAAGTGTTCTAAATGAATAGACAGAGCTTGAAGCAACATGTTAGCTGAAATACCCAAGCAAGGAAAAGTTGCTTTTAGAATGAAAGGGTTGTTTGTCATGCGATCTCTGGAGTGTGATGAAGATGCAAGAATTCCATATTTGGCCTGAGGAGACAATTTGGTCCTAATCTTCACTGCATGCCACAAAGACAAGTTGTCATGCGAGCTGCTATAGCTCCCATACAAGGTATCTTTGCATGCCCTTCCAGACATGAAAAATCAAAAGCTTCTTAAAAGCTGTGCACATTTCCAAACCTATAGAATGAGTGTCTAAGTCTAGGGGAAACCTGGGCCAATACAGTCGTTAGGTGTCATGCAGGAAATAAATACTTGTTTTAGGTGAAAGCAGTAACTAGGAAAGACATTTAGGCACATAGTTTGAATAGTAAAATTTCAAGTAATCGTTTTCTAACGTCTAATATGAAACCTTTCACTAAGGAGTACTGAAAATTTAAATTTTAGGACATAAGTAAAAGTATTAAACATTTGTTTAGCAAATGAGCTGAAATGGGTATCCATGGGATCCCACTTGCTTCTGATCTGGCTGCTCTCTTGCTAGAGGTTTACTGTCAAAAAGTAATTTCCCACCTCTTATAGATATGAATGAGGTTACTGGTGAAACTTCAAGATTATGCAGTAATAACAGTGACAACTAGAATGAGTGGATGTAGCTTTCTACCCATAAAAGGATTCATTTGGGTTATTAATCTGCACCAAAGTGTAAAATCATTTTAGTAAAATACAAAATCTGCTTGTGTCCTACAATTACGCTAAAGCCCAGAAATTTGTAGGCATTTTCTGGGAGTGCTGCCAACTGAACACAGCCCCCGTCCCACATTATCTGCTCCTCCTCTGTGAGAATTGAGAGGCAGGAATGCAGCATAAGCCATGCTGAGCACGTGATCTGTATATTTGTTTCATGTACAAACTGAACAACCCTGTATTCAGAATGCAAGCATGTACAGACATGTCTTCAGTCTTTTGTACAAGTATTGGCAAAGGGGCTAAGGACTAGAAAGACTTGGAAGCTGAAGTCCTTCTGTGTTTCTGTCTTTAGAAAGTGCAGCTGAGACCCTGGAGGGAATGTGGCACACCAGGTGACTTTGTGGGTCCTGGATGGTCTCCCAGTTGCTGAATGTCTGAAGAAGGAACTGTCTCTAACTTGGGTAAATATGCCAATAGCAGTATATGCTGGATACCTTTCAGGGGCAACATCAAAAACTTAACATTGTTGTGCCCAAGAGTTCCCCTCCAAGTAGCCTATTCAATTGAAAAATGGAAACTAGGACTACCTGTGAAATTAGCTGCTGAAAAGAGAGGAAAAAAAAGATTGACTGCCCTCAGGACAACTTGGCTCCTGAGTTGGTAGACAGGGATGGGGAGCAAAACATCCCTCCTGTAATTCAGGAGGAAGTAGTTAGTGACCTGCTGTGCCACTTAGACCCTAACAAGTCAATGGGTCCTGATGAGATTCGTCCTAGAGTGCTCAGGGAGCTGGCGCAAGAGCTAGCTAAGCCGCTCTCCATCATTTATCACCAGTCCTGGGTAACAGGAGAGGTCCCAGATGACTGGAGGTTGGCCAATGTGACGCCCATCCACAAGAAGGGCCGAAAGGAGGATCTGGGGAACTACAGGCCTGTCAGCCTGACCTCAGTGCCTGGCAAGGTTATGGAGCAGATCATCCTGAGTGCCATTGAGCAGCATGTGCAAGAAAACCAGGGGATCAGGTCCAGCCAACATGGGTTTAGGAAAGGAAGGTCCTGCCTAACCAACCTAATCNCCTGTACTCAGCACTGGTGAGGCCTCACCTCGAGTACTCTGTGCAGTTCTGGGGCCCTCACTTCAAGAAGGACATTGGAGTGCTGGAGCGGGTCCAGAGGAGAGTGACCAGACTTGTGAAGGGACTGGAGGGGAAATCTTACGAGGACAGGCTGAGGGAGCTGGGGTGGTTCAGCCTGGAGAAGAGGAGGCTCAGGGGAGACCTTATCACTCTCTACAACTACCTGAAGGGAAGTTGTAGACAGAAGGGGGATGGGCTCTTCTCTCAGGTGATTTGTGACAAAACAAGAGGACACAGCCTGAAGCTGCACCAGGGGAGGTTTAGGTTGGACATTCGGAGGCACTTCCTCACAGAAAGACTTATTAAACACTGGAATGGGCTGCCCAGGGAGGTGGTGGAGTCGCCGTCCCTGGAGGTGTTCAAAAAGAAGACTGGATGCCACACTTAGTGGCACGGTTTAGCTGAGTGGTGTTGGTGTTCATAGGCTGGACTTGATGATCTAAGAGGTCTTCTCCAGCCTTAGTTATTCTATGAAAGCGAGCACACGAGGAGCAGAATACTGGCAACCATTGCATTTTGCTCAGTTAGCTTGCAGTGGTGCAATAGAGAAAAGGGGACATACCAAGTAGGATGAAGGAAAATAAAAGAGGACTTGTCTTCTAATTGAAAAATTGGAGAGTATAGAAAAAAAGAAAACCAGTTTATTTACTCTCCTCTGTCCACAGAGCATTGCTGCAGCTGCTGCTTTTTTGCTGCTGAAAGCCAATTGGCTTCCCAGGCATGGCAAGGAGTTTGACTTTCTGATAATGAGCAAAGAAAACACCAGGAAACTTTGTTTGACTTTGGTCAGTTTTTTCCCTTTGCAGCAGCCCCTGGAAGAAGGCAAGGCTGGCAAGTAACGGCTGTGCACTCTCACAAAATTCATTAAGACTAAGCAATGTCAGGAATAACATCTGTTGCTACTGTCTAGCTAATAACATAATCGACTAGCATGACAATGTTGGCCAACTGGTACTAAGGAATGATAAACCCTCACCTAGAAGTTGACCTCTCTAAGTACAACTATTCACTTAGTTACCTGAACAAATCACATAGTATGTATAGAGACCACAGGCAATAGCAAAATATCTGCAGAAAGTAAAGGATATGCTAAAAAGACCAATTTGGAGACAAAGCCTTGAAAAAAAAAAAAAAACAAAGAAAAGGAAAAATCTTTATAAATGTGTATATCTATAAATAAATAAATAATAAATAAATTAGATACTCGCTTTGATACCAGAGCTCACCCCTTGCAGTAACAGGTGGTGATGGAGAACCATGCCATGGGGCTCAAGAAGCCTCCCTGGTAATTCAGAAAGTCTTCTTCTGAGCAGATCTGTTCTTTCCAAGTGAAAAAAACCTTGGGGATCTGTTTGGGCACTCATGCAGTCTAGATCAACTGCAGTGGAACAGCTTTTACTGCTACCCTGACAGAAAATCCTGTATGTCTTGGAATTGCTTCTTTATTGCGCTCTCAAATGAACCTGGAAAACCTCAAGGTCCAATTGTACATAACATCTGGCTGAAAAAAATGATACTCCTCTTTCAAAGCAGTAAAGTTGGCAGGGATTGAACACGTTTTTGGGGAACCATCGACCTATGAAGACCTAAGTCATGTAAACCCAACAAACGTAGGTTGCTATCAAAGCTAACTGTCTAACACCAGATACAAAATTATTGTAAATATTTTAAAAATTGTCAGTTTTCAAATGATTTAAACTGCAATTCTGTTGTGTATAGGAAAGGAATTATGTATTTTTGGTTAGTTTGTTGCATAAGCAATTACTCAAATCACGATCAGGTAAGATATCACTGATGCCTTAGATGCTTAAGATGTCATGATGTTAAAATACTATCCCATAGTAATAATATACACACAGATTGTTGATAGTATTGGTAACATAAGCTTGATAGAGGCCCACCTTGCTGTTGGCAACCTTTCATTCTATAATATCCCCTGAACAGAAGAAATGGGAGATCTATGGAGGACGTCAGGCTTGATGTAGAAGCTTTCCTTGAGGGCTTAACATGGCTCGGATTCAGAAGTTTCTGGCAGTATGGTACATTCAGAACAATGGGAATGATATGACACAAGCCACTGAGTAGGCTGAATCATCCAGTTCCTTAGTTTAAAGGAGCCCAAACTAGGAAAGTAAGATTTTGGAAGCCTAAGTAGGAAACATGTGCAGCATTAAGCTCTTTATGCTATATGAAGTGTAAGCAACAACTGTGTTACAGCTTTTGCTTTGAAGCCAGCCATGCTAACTCTTCATTGTTTCAGTCGATCTAGACCACTGGAGCCCAATTTCTTAACTTAAACTTACAAATACTTGAAACTGGATAATTTTCCTTATAAGGATTAACATGCAAGGCAGCAGAAGATGGAATTCAACAAGAAAAGGAAAATGCTGAATTTGTCTCTTACTTTTTTTCCAAAAACATTCTTAAAGCTAAAGAAAGACTGAAGAGACATTAACTCTTCATCAATTCAGATGAACTCATCTACTGTTGCCAGTCTCTTTATCCATGGGGAAAAAAAAAAATATATAGACTGTGTTCTTCTTCTGTACTTATCTGGAACCATATCCTAGCCAAAATCTAGTCTTTGGAAATTCAGGGATGTCAATGTTAAATGATCAAGAATATGTAATGTTATCTGTTGTGGAGTGAGGAGTACACTGTAGAATGTCTAAAGGAAAGCTTTTTTACAAGTTGAATAAGAAGTCATGCCACCTTGAAAATAACTGATTAAAAAAAGAGGAGTAATCACCCATGGAGGTTTTAGCATACATTGTCCTATGGTTAGAATTTCTGGATATGATCCATCTAGGCTGTGATCTTATAATGAATGTGCATGCAGTAAATTCAATTATTTCAGGAAGTCTCTGAAGCACCGCACATGTATCTGCCTAGGACATCTTGGACAAAGAGAAAAATACTATTTGAAAGTCTAGTATGGCTTCAATGTTAATGCCAGTGATAGAAAATCTGAAATTAGGGTGTGCATGTGTGTGTCCTTTTACACACACTTTCTCAGGGAGAGAACAAGCATTTCTGAAAACCTGGATAGCAAAGGCAATAGCATGACTTGTCTGAGATGCAGCCAAGTGGTTCAGCTGCCAATAATTGTAAAATAATATAGAATTATGAGTGCCTAAATGTAAAAAGAAAAACCAACACCGAGGTTAGTCAACAGATGGCATATAGACCACCAGTAGTTTATAAAACATCAATCAGATGGTTGGTGTAATTTCTACACATAACAGAAGTGTCCTTGACATTGACAAGTCAGTACATGCCACGTAGCAGAATGGGGAGCTGGATTTTTATAGAGATATCACATCACTGAAATGGTGAGAATAAAAAAAAAAAAAGTGGTTTGGTTATAAATAAAATCAGAATGGCTAACATTTTTGGTAAATGATATGCAAAAACACACAAGTTGCTTCATAGATTATTAAAAACCTACTTCATGCTTTGCTTAAGATTTGATAGTCAGAACCACATAACCGGAAGACTTTAATTGTTGTGACCATCAAACACTGGCCCTTTACAGTTTTTGACTTCTGTGTACTAAACCACTCCTTGCAGGTCCTAAGAGTATCTGTGAAATGTTATGTCCTGGTGGGTGCTAGCAGTGCTGCTCTAAGATTATAAGGAAATGGAAGAATGTGGAAAGCTTAAACAGTGGAAGTATCGAGAAAATATTTTCAGGTAGACTGGCAATATTTTACACTGGCAATAGGTAGTTCATCTGCTATCAGACAGTAAAAAACTTTACTCTTTTTCAGAAAAGTAGGAAAAACAATGAAGAAGCAAAGGTAGAAGTTCCAAAAGCAGCCAGAATTCATACAATAAAAATGAGAAATTGATGTTATACAATAAAGTAGACCATGTAGGTTTAGTACTGCTGAAGACAAATTTTCAAAAAGACATGGATCCTGCTGCAGAGTAGAGGGAGATAATAATGATAACAGTTGGAAAATGCTCCAGCGCTAGTCTCCAGATAAAAGAAATGCATCTTGTGCTTGGAGAATAATTTGAAATTGACAAATGTTGCTCTAACACAAGCACTATTTAGATCAGAAGCCAGATAGAAACAGGAGGTGGTAACACCTTAATAACTGATTGCTTTTCTTAACTGCTACAAACTTTAAAGAAGCCTTGTAATCTTAAAAGCACAGTAGCAACTGGTACATAATTCCTTATTACTGACCCCAAGTGCTTCTGCCTTGCTTTATAGATTCATTTGGAATCCCCTGAAAGCCTGTTGCAGAAAAATAATGTTTGTAAGAAGCAGTTCTTACAGACTGGCCAGGCTGAAGACAAGTCCACATGTACTTCCTCTGCAAGCATTTTCCATGTGGAAGTCCTGTCCTCACACTACTTTTTATGTTGTGTTTTGGTTTGTGAAATGAACAGTAAAGCTTGTGAACAACTATGAGAAAAGAACTTCATTGTAAAAACCTTGTTGTTGGCTGTGTGTCTCTGTGCTTGCTGGTGCTTGCTTGGACGGGTCCGACACAAAATATTTCGGTGTGTCCCTGCGATCGCTGCAGACAAAACCAGAGACAACCCAGTTCGCAATGGAATGGGCTGTTCCGATGCCTTTCAAAGGCACATCTCTAAAATATCTGCGTCCCCTCTTTGTTTCTTCCTACTCTGGGACTCCCGAGTAGAGCGGCTCTTACCGAGCGGGACCCTTGGAGCCGGCGGGACCGCGGGGCGCGCGTCCCTCGACGCCCTCGGGACCGACCGGCCAAAAGAGCGGGTGGACATTTCAGGACCCGCAGCCCGACGACTGCGCACGGCGACCCGATAGCCCGGCCGCTCCGCACCAGCTGCGTTCGCACGCAGCTCGCCAGCGGCTGCGACCCACCCCGAGCCGCTCGGCCCAGCCCAACCCACCGAGCGCCGGGGCCGCCCCCTTGCGCCAGGAGCGCTCCCGGGCGGGCTCCCCCGGTACCCGCGCCCCGGCCAATGGGCCGCGAGCTTGGCGCGAGCGCTAACGTCCTGCGCCGCCCCGCCCGCTGCCGGATGCAGCCGGAGACTCCCGAGCTCCCCTCCCACTCCGCCGCCCTCGTTTCTCGGGCGGGGACTCGCTTCCTTTCCTGGCTCCCCCGTCCCGCCCTCCTCCTGCCAGCCAAGATGGAGGACGGCGGTTGCTGCGGCCACCGGCATCACGGCGGCTAGCGCAGCTGCTGCTCCTGCGGTTGGTTTCTCGCTTCCTCAAAAAAAAAAAAAAAAAAAAAGGAATTAAAAAAAAAGGAAAAAAAGAAAAAAAAAAAAAAAAAAAAAGAAATAAAAAAAAAAAGAAAAAAAGAAAAAAAAAAAAAAAAAAAAAAAGGAATTAAAAAAAAAGGAAAGAAAGGAAAAAGAAAAAGAAAGCCTGGAAACGCTTCTTCTTTCTCCGCCCACCGGCTGCTGCCTGCGCGAACTGCTGGCCCTTCCCATGCTGTCGTCGTCGTCGCCCTCCTCCTCCCGCGATTGTCTGCGCTCCGGCTGCCGCCCGCCCGCTCGCCCCGACTCCCTGCATGCACACGCCGCCTCCTAGGTGGCTGCGGGGGGTGGGCGCTCCCGGAGCTGCCATTCCGCACATAGTTTCATGTCCCTGCGCTCGTCGTGGTCGTCCGCCGTCGCAGCCCCGCATCGCTCGCCCCCTCGGGCTGCCGCCCTAAGGGCCGCTCCCGCCCACCGGTGAAGCCAGTACCCGCGGAGGGGTCGGTGGGGCTGGCTGGCGGTCTCGCCCGGAGGTGGTGCCGCCGCCGCACGCAGCAGCCATGAGCAGCGCCGCTACCGCCACCTCTGCCGCCACCACGGCTGGCAGCGGCGCGGGGGAAGGGGCTGAGGAGGCGGCCAAGGACTCGGCAGACATAGCGGCGTTCTTCCGATCCGGTGAGTGTGGCCCCGTCCCGGTGGCGAGGAGCGGGAGGGAGGAACGGGCAGCGGCCGGGCCGCGGCTGGAGGTCCGGCGAAAGGTGGAGGGAGGGGACGCCTTCCTCCCGGAGCTGCGAGAGGGGGTCGAGGGCAGCCGGCTTTGTCAGGTGGCCTCGGGCAGGCTCGCCCTCCCCTCGCTTCCCCGGGGAGGCGGCGGTGTGGGGCCTGGCCGTTGCAGGGCTGGCCCCGCCGGACGGCGGCGGAGGAAGAAAACGAGACCCGTGGTCCCGTGCTGGAGGGCAGCGAGGCTTCGTCTTGGGCCCAGCGACTTGCGAGCGCTGCTGCGGGCGAGACGCCTCCCTCGCTGGCAAAGCCGGTGTGAAAACGGGCGCGGCGGGTGGCCTGGCCCGGCCCGGCCCAGCCCAGGCGATGCGATGCGGGCGCCGGGTGCTGCCCCGAGGCTGTGCCGCCGCTGGCAGGTGCGACTCCGACCTGGCCCGATAACGGGCGCGTTACCGAAGCCGGGCGGCACAAAGTGGCGCCCCCAACATGTTCCGCCGGGGGCTGCGCGGCGGGACGCAGGCGGAGGAGCCGCCGCGGGTCGGTGCAGCCCTTCGGTGTCGGGGCGGGAAGGCTGAGCGGGGTCCGCGGAGTGGCGCGCAGCGCTGATCGGGCCCCCCGGGAGGGCAGGTGGGCAGCGGTGACACCGCTATAAAAGGCAATGCGCCTCCGGCCTCGCTCCGCCGGTGCCGAGCTGCTGGGTGGCGGCCGAGGGCAGCGCCGAGAGCGGGCGTGTGCAGCGGGCGGGGAAACGCAAAGGCGAGAAGCGAAGCCCACGTTCCGGGCTGTCGCGGTCTCAGCTGAGGCGAGGCAGCAGCGGTGGTTGGGCGGCAGCGGCTCTCGGACGCGGCCGGGCTGGGAAGCCGGTCTCGGTGCGGAGGGGTAGCCTGTTAACAGGCTGCCGAAATAAAAAAAAAATGGAGGCCGCCTTCTCACTCGGTGTTTACTCCCGGCACGCAGACGGGCCGGCAGGGCGGCTGCCTCCGCCACCCAGACATTCTTCCCCAGGGAATGGCGGCGGCCACGGAGGGCCGAGCACGATAGAGGCGCCCGGGCCGCAGGAACCGCTGGCGGCGGGGACCGAGCCCTGCCGGAAGCCGGGGCGGCGGCGGCGGCAGCTGAGCCTCCCTCCGGTGCCGGCTGCTTTCCTCCGAGCGGCGGCCGCTCCCTCCCGCCGCTCCCCTCAGCTCCGCCGGCGGCTCCACGCCCCCCGGGCACCCTCGGCCATCGCTGCCGGGCGGGGCGGCAGGGCAGGGCTGGGCACTTGCTCCGTCTGGATTCCTAAAAAGGAGCGGCGAGCAAGGAAAATGCAGACTCATCGCTGGGAGGGTGAGGGGACTTGCCGATTTCGTGTGTGAAAAATAACAATGATGTCAGTAGTCGTAATAATAGTAGCTGTGTTAATTGGATTTTTAAGCAAAGTCCGTGAGGGAGGTGGGAAACGTTGTGATCAGTACTGCTGGTGGTTGGTTCTTACTGTTGAATGTCTTTGATTTAATGAGGGTGAAGGAGGAGGTGTAACAGTCCCTGAAGAGCTATGTTTGCTTGGACAGACAGTCTGAACAAGGGGCTGCATCCCCTCTGAAGTGCCTGGTGCTCACTCAGAAACCTGCTTCACATGACAGGAATGAGTACAAAACCCCTTGTTGACTCAAGATGTTGGCCTTGGGGGGTTTAATTATGGAAGAAGGACTGAGCTTTACTGTTCTCAGGAAAAAAATCCATTGAAAGCAAAATGGTGGGTTGCAATGGTAGACTTACAGTCTACCTAGTGTAGTTACAAATGGGTACATGTGCAATAATCTTGCATTTTTGGAAGACACTGCTAGCTGTATTAATATTCAACTTCCACATTTATGTGTAGGTAGAGGGATGACAGAGTTGATAAGCTCATAAGTGATGACTTCTGATACTAATAACTTCTGATAGCAGGGAAGTTGCACTGAGCTTAGTCTTGCAGCAAGCAAAAATATTAAAGCAGTAGAAAGACATGTCAAGCTTATCAGAAAAAACTCTTAGAGCGTATTTAACAGCTGGCATTCTCATTTCTGTATTTACGTGTGGAGGTTATCTAGTTCAGCTTGGGCTGTGACATATACTGGGAATGTTCTAGCATCCCTTATGAGTTTTTTATATTAGGAAGAGCTCTTCAGACTCTTCCTCTGTGCATGATCCACTCTTTTATAAAGAAAGGGTCCGTTCTCTGATCTCCAGGGCTCCTCTCTGTTTGAACAGTAGGCACAGTTGGGGTTTTTTCAGTGAAACACAATGGACATGCTGATCAATGAACAAGCAGAAAACTTTGTTTGGTGTATGTGGGAGCAGACAAAATACTTTTTACGGTATTTACAGTGACAAATGCTTCCTTTTTCCTTTCACTTGCGAGAATGTCAGCAAAGCTGTAGCTGTTACTTAGAAACTGAGTAAAAAAGTTACAATGTCTTCTAGGAGGAAGAAACCCCATAATAAAAAAGCTGCTTAAACACTAAGTTCTAATCATAAGTTAGTTAAATTGGTCAGTTGAGTTGCCAGTAGGATTACAGGTTTTCCTCCTGCCCTTTTGTAAGACTAACCCTGAAGTAGAATTAAAGCAGCTGAAAGAATGGAATTTCGTAATTTGGAAGATGTTTAGTTAGACTACTGAACAGCAGATAGGTTCATTTCACTTGAAATGTGTATGTTTCCAGTTTTCACTTAGGTTATATAAATGTAAACTCACTCTCAGTTGTTGTGGAAATAAGTTACAATTGAAATGTGAAGAAGGCAACTGAACTGAAAGTGAGGTAATAGTATGAAAACATAAATATTGTGTCTTGAATTTAAATGAGGAATCTCTTTACCGGAATTGGAAGAAATCAGGGCACCTTATTTTCCGGTATCTATTTGGTATCTAAATCTCATTATTTGAAGTTGAAAAGACAAGAACACCTTGCTAATTCTGTCACCTTCTTTGTGGCAGGATTAAGAGTAGAACTGGTAAGGAACAGAGCCGAGTGCCAGGTAAAGTGATTACATTTTGATGGAGAACTCACCGTGGTTGTATAAAGTGCCTTTGTGTCCTATATGTGAATTGGAGATTAGAAATGACTATGTAAACTGACAGAAGGGATGTATTTTGAGCTAAAGATGTATAGACAAGCATCCGTCCTCTGTTATTAAAAAGTGCATTGATGTGACTTGACATGACTAAGAAAATCTCTTAAAATTATGGAAACCCCAACTATTATTGCATGGAAACCTAGTTGCGCAGAAATCAAGTGGCTGGGTAGAGGAGTGTTAATATACATATGTTAAGAATACAAGATCTATTCTCTTTGAAAAGGTATTAAGACAAAACTTTTCAAAATATATTCTAAGCTTCAACTTAAAATTCTTTGCATTCAGAAGGGTTGAAAATAGCTGATAAGAGGAAAGTTGAGTTTGCGGGGCTGCCATCAAATCTTGGCTTACAGGCAATCACTGTACAGAGGTTTTGCTTGTTTATTGTTCTCCCATTGTTGTTGCTTAAATCTTCATCTTTGCAGCTTCGAGTTCCCAATACTTTGTGAATGGGACTATCAGCTGACATCTTTAGGATACTGCAATGAGAGTTGTCTGTTCAGTTTAAATCATGTCTTCCAAACCAGAGAAGTAACTAGTTGAAGTTAATGAATTTTGGTTTTGAGCACAAAGAACAAAGCTTTTTTTTTTTTT
>WEIS01093958.1:0-14213 GCA_013389965.1 Todus mexicanus
CCCAAACAAACCAGTCACTAAACTGAGAAGCTCTAGTAATTACAGAGAGGAAATATTGAACCAACGCAGCTTCCAGACTGGAGAAAATCAAAATGCCCAGTTAATAAAAGACAATGTTTCTGATTATTTGGTGAAACAGCCGGTGTGGGGAATTGGACACGGATTTGCTCTCTGTCAGGTGTCAGAAAAACTGCGGTTTGCACTCAAAAAAGGCTCATGAGGAAAGAAAAAGGGCACCAGCTCCTTTCCAATTGCTTAGACAGGACGACTCAGTCGTGATCCTGGGGATGGGAAGAGCATCTGGGCTGTTCCTCACTTAGCAAGATGAAGATGGGATTTCAGGGTGGTTGGGAAGGCAATGAGTTTTTTATCTGTCACACAGATACTTCTGACGATGGGAAGAGAAATCTCACAGCCAATTAACTAATCGCACTGCTTGTTTGACCAGGCGGGCCGCTGCCGAACGACCGGAGGCACAGCATCCTCTCCACGGGCACCTTGAGGGTGATGAGGGTGGCTTTGCATGACCACGGGCAGTACGAGTGCCATGCCATCAGTGCCATCGGCGTGAGGACCTTCCCTGTGCAGCTGGCCGTGACCCCTCGAGGTAAACTGGTGGGGAATAAGGGCTGGTGAATGGGTGTTCATTTAATGGGATGATAGATCCTTCCTTGTGGCCAGGAAGGCCAGTGTTGTCCTGGGGTGGATTAGAAGGGCTGTGATTAGTAGGTCGGAGAGGTTCTCTTCCCCTTCTTCTCTGCCCTGGTGAGGTCACATCTGGAGGGTTGTGTCCAGTTCCGGGCCCCTCAGCTCCAGAAGGACCCAGAACTGCTGGAGAGAGTCCAGGGCAGAGCCCCAGAGATGCTGAAGGCAGTGGAACATCTCCCTGATGAGGAAAGGCTGAGGGAGCTGGAGCTCTGGAGCTTGAAGAGAACGAGACTGAGGGAGGACCTCGTTCATCTTTATAAATATGGAAAGGGCGAGTGTCGGGAGGATGGAGCCAGGCTCTTCCCAACGGCACCCAAGGATAGGACAAGGGGTAACGGGTGTAAACTAGAACACAGGAGGTTCCGCTTGAATATTAGAAAGAACTTCTTTGCAGTGAGGGTGCCAGAGCTTGGCCCAGGCTGCCCAGGGGGGTTGTGGAGTCTCCCTCTCTGGAGACGTTTCAAAGCCGCCTGGACGAGTTCCTGTGGGACTCGGTCTGGGTGATCCCAGATTGGACTCGATGAGCTTTCGAGGTCCCTTCCAATCCCTAACAATCTCTGATTCTGTGAATAACGCGTTATCTGACAAGGCGGGGAACTGCCCTGCTTCTGTGGGATGGGATTTTGCTTTTGCTGGGAGCAGATGGTCCTCGGAGGTCCAGCAGTTGGTGGGAAGCATTTAAGAGATCCCCAGAGTGCCGGGGTTTGTCAGTTGGAAGAAGCTGCTTCAGTTTTCCTTGAAAATGTATCTGGTAGTCTAGAAAAACTATAACCGTGGGAATGAAACTCATCTGGTGTAGGCAGGGAACGGGCTGGTATCTGTGTCTGTTGGCATCTGCACAAATAAACAGCAGGGTGGGGTTGTGGGACCAGAAATGACCTTGAACAGCCATCAGGTGAGCTCTGCTGACTGCCTAGTTTGAGTGAAAATGGGACTATTTAATATGTTTGAGAGTCATCATTAAGAGAATTAGTTTGGTAAAGGAAAGGAAACAAAGGATTTTTGTTGGATAATGAACAAAAAATTATTTATTCGTAGTATTTTTCTTTTTCTTTCAAATTTTGACTTCTAGGCAGAATTGTAAGATCCTTTTTTTAAACAAATTATTCTGCAAAACAAAATGATTCCTTCTCAGGAATATTTAACTGGCTCCAGATATGTTTGTCTTTAACATTAGCTACCAGGTCATAGGTTCAGCCTAAATTTAGGTATTCTAAAATCAAGCCTCTGTTAAAATACACATCCACCAGAGTGTTTTTATGACTTTATTTTCTTTTTTCTTCCCTTATAAATTATTGTTCTAAACGAGGAAACATCTCTGCTTGGTCACAGACACAGCAGAATTTTACTGGTGGTAGACTGGAGGGAAGGACACTGTCTAGAAACATGAAATTAGTAACATTTCAAGCACACAATTCACAGAATATTTTAAGACCAGCAAGATCAGTATAATTATTTAGTCTGGCCCGACTAACACTTGCACATCTGATAATTCCTGAATCAATTCACAATCCTCGTTTTGGCCGGAACATCTTTTCTAGAAAGCCTTTGAATTAACCATTTCAGATGGCAAAGAACTCAACACATTCCTGTGTAATTCCCCAAGTAGAGACACTCAGGAGCAGAAAATAAGGAATTACTGAGGTCTTGGTAGAGAGACAGAAAACACGGGTGAACTGACCCCCTTTCTAAGAGCCCTTGCAGGAGCAGAAGGAGCCCAGCAGCTCCGCTTTGCCCATGCCAAGATGTCTTGCATGTGGCTTTCTCTTGGTTTTCTCGATGTATTTCTTGCACTTGTGACTTTTTTTTTCCCCGTGTTGCACAGTGATCCCCGTGTTCCTTCACCCCCCGCAAGACGTGGTGGCAGAGACGGGCCAGGACATTGCCATTACCTGCACTGCCCAAGGAGATCCACGGCCCACCATAACCTGGGTCAAGGTAAGAGGTGAAAACATATATCTGGGAGGCAGGATGGCTCTGCCGTGGGGGCAGTAAATTAAAACACCTCTCCCAGCTCAGCTGCTTAAACCAGTTTGTGCAGTAAACATGGAAGAAATTGTGTTTGATGAAAATTTAAGGGCCAGCATTTCCACCGATTTGGGGTTTCCGATGGTCTGAAAGAATGTTGCTTGAAGCCTTGCAACACACGTTCCTCTTTTCTCTTGCTCTTCCTTCCGAACGAAGAGATCACCTCGTTAGAAACGCTTGAGTGACTATTCCTGGGAAAAAACCCACCCCAACAATCAACTTTAAAATAGATTTTTATACTAAGTAGTTTGTCCTTATTTCCAGGATTGCCACCACTGGTGGAAATGGCTGACGCTGGTTGGCTCCAGCTTTGATGGGGCAAAGCTGTGATCCCTCATGATCACACTGCAGCCTGGTGGCTCTGTTCAGGAATTTATTAGATAAAGCACTTCAGATTTAGAACAACATTGGTGACCTCCCCTGGGACCTCCCCTGCCTTTGAGCCTAGTCAGGCACAGAACAAATCAGAGGGGAAAATGCTTGAGCCTCAGTCATGGGAGGTGACCTTGCAGCTTGCCTTGGGCTCCAGCCAACAGTGGGAGAAGAAGAGAGAGCCTGGGAGGGCAGCAGAGTAAGCGTTAGGTTGGGGCAGGGCAGCAGAAAGATATTAAGAAATAGGAGAGTGAAAAAGGAAAACCTTGAAGCCACTGGCCAGGCTGAGAGGTGAGGTTTGATCAGCAATGCACCCCAGAGCCAGAAAAAAATGGTATCTGCAGGTCGTGGTGAGCAAAAATCCACCCGTTTCAGGTTGTGCCAAAGCTTTTAAACTCATTTATGTGCCATGAAAGTTCTGTGGCAGCATCAGGGCACAGCACTTGCTCCAGCCGGCCCAGCTGTAAGAAGTGCAGGGGAATGCGTAGGGTGTCTGTGCCCCGCAGTGGGTGCCTGGGGATGGGCCAGGGTGAGGGAGCTGAGCAAGGACCTCCTGGCAGTGGGTCCAGACAGGAGCAGATGTCTTGGGATGGCTTTCTGGTTTCTCTGGAAGAGCAATGCTAACATCTGGTGGCCACGTTTGTTCATGCAGCCATCTGCGGGTTTGACGAGCAGGCTGAAACGCTGGCATGAGGGGAAGCTTTCCGTGCCCTTACACCTTTTCTGTCTTCTAATGGTGCAACAGGAGGGTATCCAGATCACGGAGAGCGGCAAGTTCCACGTGAGCCAAGACGGGACCCTTTCCATTCAAGACCTCGGTGTGGCCGACCAGGGCAGATACGAGTGCATAGCAAGAAACCCCTTTGGCTTCACCTCCAGCGCTATGCAGCTCACCATCACTGGTAGGGTAGCTCTTGTGCTCCTCCTGAGTCTGCTCAGGCTCTTGTGTAAGGAGGGGCTGTGCCGTGTTGATCCCTACACTACAACTGGACAACTCTGGTGTATCTTCAGCTCCTTTGCAGGCAGGTCCTTTGCAGGCATGGTTGGAATTGCTCCATGGTGAAAGCCCCGATGCCTCCCAGCTTCTCTTGGCTGTTTTCTCAGCTGGGCTGCAGCTACTCCCTGCAAAGCCAAAGGTGTTGTCTTAACCCTCCTCCTGTCCCAAGTCACTGCCTCTACTGGGAGGGTAGAAACCTATTAAGGTGTGGGAGTCACGTTTTCATCCAAGTCATGGTCTGACCATAACCTCACGCACCAAGGGAGGGAGAAAGGGAATAGCAGCGTCGCTGCAAACTCAAGGGTTTAAGTGTTTGCTCAGTCCCGTGGGGATGGAAAATAAGTCGTTTGTTTTCATGTTACTACTCGGTGAGTTAGGGGAGATGAGATGAGTAAAGAAGAGCTACTCAAACCAGAGGTCAGGGCTGGAATTGTACTTCTCAGAGGGCAAGGAAGACTGGACAAAGGGAAAAAGTCAGAGAATCAATAAAATTCAAAATAAAAGTAAAGGGCTATTCCTCCAGTGCACAGGAACAATCAGCACGGAGACTGAGTAGCTGACCAGAAGAATTTGGTATCATTCTCTATACAGGGATTGTCTGCAAGGAGCTGAGAATACTCTGACATTTCTTTGTTGTTTGAAATGATTCCTAAGACAATTTTGGTGATTTATTCCTGATTGGTAGCTGATTTTCCAGCTGGCTGTTGCATACACCAGTAGCCTAATGGGAATTGGTTTATTGAGCTGTGACAAAGGACCTGGCTTCAAAAATGCTTTCTGTAGTGGTTTGGAAGCATTCGCCTGATTACTTCTGAAGGTGTTCCAACAAGAGATTTCTCATTTGATCTAAAATGATGTGTCTGACGTGTTAACACTGAACTTGAACTGAAGGAGAAGTGTTTCACCAATGGAAGATTAATATATGAGCAGCACATTCCAATGAATTTCACCGGTTTCCTTTGGAGGAAGTAAATCCATTATTTTGGGTTAACCCACTGCGACTTTTACATTTCCTTTTTCCAGTTTAACCACCAACCAAACCAGGCATTTATTTACAGGGCTGTCCAGGCGCAAACTCTGACTGTGTCTTCCACAGCCACCTCCTGCAAAAATCACCTTTTTTCAGGCAGCAAATTTTGTCTTCAGAATATCTGCTTAAACATAAATAAATCCGTGATGTTTACGTTGCAGGAAACACAGTTCGACCTGCAGTGGAGTGCGGGGCTTGTACTGGTGGGCAGATGTTCTTGTGCGTGGAAAATAGATTAATATCGAATGTAAATTCAGGCTGGTTTGTTCCTTTTTTTCCTGCTTTGGGAAGCCACGGACGTGGGCCGGAGCGGCGACACATTTGTGGCCACCTCCATCCGAGAAGCCATCAGCAGCGTGGACCACGCCATCAATTCTACACGCACTGAGCTCTTCAGCAAGTAAGTGTGTGAAGCGCCACCATCTGAGACCTGGAGCAGAAAAAGAGGTTATAAAAGACGATGAATGAAGCTGTCTCAAGTCTCATCTCATCGTTGACAATCCGCAAATGAAAGCTATGGTGGTGTTCTGAGTATTGGAGGGTGAAGCTGATATTTGTGACAGGACAAGAGGGCACGGCCTGAAGCTGCACCAGGGGAGGTTCAGGTTGGACATTCAGAGGCACTTCCTCACAGAAAGGAGGATAAAACACTGGGCTGGGCTGCCCAGGGAGGTGGTGGAGTCACCGTCCCTGGAGGTGTTCAAAAAAAGACTGGATGCCACACTTAGTGGCAGGGTTTAGCTGAGTGGTGGTGGTAGGTCATAGGCTGGACTCGATGATCTAAGAGGTTTTTTCCAGCCTTAAATATTCTATGATTCTATGATTCTATGTAAGGATGCGATAGAGCTTCGTAACAGGCATTTGGGACTGCGGAAAAATCTGATACTCAGATATCACCTCTTATGTCACTTACATCTGCAACGTGCGTTTTGTCAGCGGGAGCTGGCTCCAGAGACAGCGCAGAGAGAGGAAAGTATTCAGCGTTGCCATTTGATAAGTAAAACTGACTTGGTGTACGGTGAACAGAAATAATAATAATTTGGTTCCCTCAATGAAAAATGACTTCTTGAGTGAATGGCAATTCCCTTCTCTTCCATAACAGATGTTTTTATTGAGAAGATGGGTAGTTTGTATTAAGCCACAAACCTCTAGATTTCAGCGAAAAGTGAAAAATAAATTCCTATCACAGAAAAAAAAACCACCAGAGAGGCTGTGGAAACTAAATACTTGTGTTTTCCTGGGGAAAAAATATCCTTTGTTTAATCATTTGCAATATGCAGGCAAACCATGCGGGACTGATGCACTGGTTTGGGGGTGGGGTGAGCACTACACCAGGCTTAGAGCCTGACTCTTGCTCCCTGCAGATTGTCGTTGCTCCAAACAGTCTCTTTATTTTAACATCCTTCCATCACTTCTCCTTCCTTGCAACAGGCGCCCCAAGACACCCAACGACTTGCTGGCTCTTTTCCGCTACCCCCGGGACCCCTACACCATTGAAACAGCCAGGGCAGGCGAGATCTTCGAGAGGACTTTGCAGCTGATTCAGGAACACGTGCAACAAGGTCTCATCGTGGATATGAACGTCACAGGTAGGGGAGTTTTTCTTTCCCTTCTGACCTTTGTGCGTAGGATTAAATCAAAACAACAATGTGTAGACATCCGGAAAGATTCAGAAGTGCAGCGGTGAAGCAGGATCCCAGATCAGGTTTGGGTGTATCAAGAACTGTGTTGTCTGAGTTGCAGTTTTCTCTGACATCTTGTGGTTTTTCTAATAGCCGAGGGGCTGGTCTTGTATTTACTGAGCCAGTCTGGTCCTCAGGGAAGTGTTTCAATTCCCTGTTTTGCTGAAGGTTTCTTGACTGCCTTTGAAAGCCCTCGTCTTTAAAAATCTGTGGCCACTTAACTGGCAGAGGAGTGCCTTTGTGGGCGAGTCCCTCAGCAGCATGCTCAGAGATGTTTCCTGCCCTCCGAACGACAACGGGAAAACTCCTGCAGGCTCTGGAGTATTTGGGTGCTGTAAGAGAGGACAGGGGATACCCCTCCTTTGTCTCTCTGTGACCTCTTAGCTACAAGCTCAGGTGGGTTCCAGCCACTCAGGTTCCTTTTCTCGAGGCACGAGAGCGAGCAGGAAAGCAACACAACACCAAAACCACTTAGCGAGGTCCAAGCATCCAGCAGCTGGACTCCAAAACTTCCTGGCTGGGACTTCCTTTAGACGCAACAGCCGTTCCCATACAGCGCGTGTTTCGACCTCTGCCTGTGAATCATCGTGTAGCAGGCAGGTACGTTCGGGGCTCGTAAATATTTTGGCCTGCCTGGATCTGTTCCAGGGCGTTGAGGAGTCTTTCTCCAGGCTGCAGATCTCGTCTGGGCTGGTTGAGCTGCCAGCCTCTCTGCTCCTCGTTGCCCCGTCAGCATCGGCACAGCGCAGCATTATTCAGCGCTTTCGCGCGGCGCAGCGCCCCGGCAGCCGCCCGCAGCTTCCCTGCTGCTCGGCACGTAGGGTTTGGATGGTGGATGGTGCTCAATAACCCAGTAATAACCCAGAGAGGTGTCAAATAAACCTAGCCTGGAGACCGAGACCACCCTCACAGTTCAGTCTACCAGTCGTAACATTCCGGTTTCCACCTCTGTGCAGCTTACACTGAACTCTTTTGCCCTTCTTCTCTTCTTTGTGGACCTGACATGACCCCGTGCTTCATTTCCCTTCCATAAGTGACATAGCAGCACCACCGTGAGAGGCCTGGGCCTTGCTGGGCCCACCCAGACAATCCCAGCAGTGGGTTTCGCAGAGGACGGCAGGAATTGGGTGGTTACAGCGGCTGTACTCTGACCTGCTGCTCTTCCCTTACCTTCGCAGGCTATCGCTACAACGACTTGGTGTCCCCCCACTACCTGACCATGATCGCCAACCTGTCGGGCTGCTCTGCCCACCGCCGCACGCCCAACTGCTCGGATATCTGCTTCCACAAGAAGTACAGGACCCACGACGGCTCTTGCAACAACCTCCAGCACCCAATGTGGGGAGCATCTCTCACCGCCTTCCAGAGGCTCCTCAAACCCGCCTACCAGAACGGGTTTAACCTCCCCAGGGGGTTTTCCTTGGCAGAAGATGCCAGGGACCTGCCCCTTCCTCTACCTCGCCTTGTCTCCACCGCCATGGTTGGGACTGAGACCATCACCCCCGACGACCAGTTCACGCACATGCTCATGCAGTGGGGCCAGTTTCTGGACCACGACATGGACCAGACGGTGGCAGCCATCAGCATGTCCCGCTTCTCGGATGGGGCGCCCTGCAGCGAGGTGTGCAGCAACGACCCGCCGTGCTTCTCCGTCATGGTCCCCGCCAACGACCCCCGCGTGAGGAACGGCCGCTGCATGTTCTTCGTCCGCTCGAGCCCCGTGTGCGGCAGCGGGATGACCTCCCTGCTGATGAACTCCGTTTACGCCAGGGAGCAGATCAACCACTTGACGTCTTACATCGACGCCTCCAACGTTTACGGCAGCACGGAGCAGGAATCGCGGGAGCTGCGGGATCTGAGCGGTCAGAACGGGCTGCTGAAGCAAGGGCAAGTTGTGCCCAGCTCAGGGAAGCATCTCCTTCCCTTTGCTGTGGGGCCGCCCACGGAGTGCATGAGAGATGAGAACGAGAGCCCGGTGCCGTGCTTCCTGGCAGGAGACCACCGTGCCAACGAGCAGCTGGGGCTCACGGCCATGCACACGCTTTGGTTCAGGGAGCACAACCGCGTGGCCACGGAGCTCTCGGCCCTCAATCCCCACTGGGATGGAGACCTCCTGTATCACGAGGCACGGAAGATTGTGGGTGCCCAGATGCAGCATATCACCTACGCCCAGTGGCTCCCCAAGGTCCTTGGGGAAGCTGGGATGAAGATGCTGGGTGAGTACAAAGGCTACAACCCCAACATCAACGCAGGGATTCTCAACGCCTTTGCCACTGCTGCCTTCCGCTTCGGGCACACCTTGATCAACCCCATCCTCTACCGGCTGAATGAAACCTTCCAGCCCATCCGCCAAGGCCACATCCCCCTGCACAAGGCCTTCTTCTCCCCTTTCAGGATCATGCAGGAGGGTGGGATCGACCCCCTCCTCCGTGGGCTCTTTGGTATTCCTGGGAAGATGCGAGTCCCTTCTGAACTCCTCAACATGGAGCTGACGGAGAAACTCTTCTCCATGGCACACTCTGTCTCGCTGGACTTGGCTGCTATCAACATCCAGAGAGGGCGAGACCATGGCATCCCACCTTACAACGACTTCAGGGTCTTCTGCAACCTCTCATCTGCACAGGAGTTTGAGGACCTCAGAAATGAGATAAAGAACTTGGAGATCAGGGAAAAGCTGAGGAGGTACTGTAGCCTGGACTTGGAAACATCAAAATCACTGGAGACCAGTCAGTGAAAGGTTTCTTCTCTTCCCAGAAGACCCATCAAATAACCTTGCCAGCTCTTGCTTCCCACAGCTGTTAAGATAGGGTAATGGCCGTGGTGTAAGAATGGGGTGAGACAAATGAGGTCTTCCCAAGTGACCGGTCTGGTTCTGAGTGGAATGTCATCAGGTGCTGCTGGGGTGTAGATTGGGAGCAGATTGAGCCTTGCAGCTATTTTCCAGTGAGACTAAACTGCATCCTATCAGCACTGGCTGCCTCTTTCCAAGGCAAGCCTTTATCCCATTGTCTTGTAGATAAGACCATTATAAATATTGTCCAGATGAGTTCCTGGCCTGCGTGTTCCTAGGACGGCATCAGATTTATATCGTCTCCACTATTTGATAGTCTTCTAACTTTTTTCTTTCTCTTTTTTATATCTGTTATCCTGCAGTTTATATGGAACTACCAAAAATATTGACCTGTTTCCAGCGTTGATGGTGGAGGATCTTGTCCCTGGTACCAGGGTTGGACCAACGCTGATGTGCCTGTTAACGACGCAGTTCAGAAGGCTGAGGGATGGAGATAGGTATTGTCATCGGAGTCAAGCCAAGGTCTTTGATACTCTGTTTAAGGGGAGGAGCAGAACCTGTAAATTTTGATTATTTCCTGTCCCAAGCGCCTACAGCAGAGCTCTCTGAGCCCTGGGACTCCTCCATGTTGCAGGTGGTGCACCCCACAGCTCCAGCCAGCAGCTCACCGGGGCTCCGGGGTTCAGAAAAGGGCAGTCTGTGTTCACAGCCACCTGACACTGGAATAAAAGCTCCTTTTGAGGGGTGTGGGTGCTGCCACACAGATGCCGGGGAACTCTTTTCCCTTTGCCAGCCTCACTCCCCATCTTCTTCAACCCCTGAGTCATGCTGTGATTACAACCCACTGCAGATTTTGGTATGAGAATCCTGGAGTCTTCACACCGGCGCAGCTGACTCAGCTCAGACAGACGTCCCTCGCTCGTGTCATCTGCGACAACAGTGACCACATCCAGCAGCTCCAGAGCGACGTCTTCCGAGTGGCATCGTACCCACAGGGCATGGTCAGCTGCGAAGAGATTCCCGCGGTGGACCTCCGCTTGTGGCAGGACTGCTGCGAGGGTGAGGAGGGAGGCTGCTCTGGCACCCGCTGACGGGGGGATGGCTCTGGGTGGTGTTCATCACATGACGCCAGCTTAAATGAAATGCCAGGAGCTGGTTTTGTGCTGCACCGTGAGAACCGTGTGTCAGGAAATGGATACAATGAGGAGGATGGAATGGAATGGAATGGAATGGAATGGAATGGAATAGAATAGAATAGAATATTCTGACAGAATAATTTCAGTTGGAAGGGACCTACAATGATCATCCAGCCCCAACTCCCTGACCACTTCAGGGCTGACCAAAACCGAAAACAAATTGTTAAGGGCATTGCCCAAATGCCTCTTAAGCACTGACAGGCCAGAGGCATTGACCACCTCTCTAGGAAGCCTGTTAACTTCACTGAGTCTGGTTGAAGGTCCACCTAGCTAAGAGCTTCTGTCTCTGGCAGCAGCCCATGGCTCATGCCTGGGGAGAGGCTGAAAGAGGATGTAAACATGGTGATCCCCACCATGTATCACTTCATGGATTCGTTTGGGAGTCTGTAAAGCTTTGCCATTAAGCCACAGATCCTGCCACGGTCCCTTTGTGCTGTATTCTGAGTAGAGACATCCAGCCAAGACAAGGAAATCCCTGCGTGATGCATGGCCTGTTGCCACTTTTGTTGCCTCCTGCCTCGTGCTGCCTGCAATCCACGTGGTTCTGCCTTAATCACGAGTGCTCACTGCAGACTCTCCCTTCCTTCCCAAGACTGCCAGACACGGGGGGAATTCAGGGCTCTTTCTCAGCGGTTCCGAAGCAAGAGGTCTCCTGGCTTCAGCTACCCAGAGGAAAACCCTGCCAAGCATGCGCCTGCCTTCCCCAGGTGTAGTATCTCCACTTCTTCTACCTCTGTTGTATGAAGCGTAGGATAAGTTTGCAGTACCTTGGTCCTTTCAGGCCTTTGACATTGGTGTTCTGCAGGGGTCTGGAGTGTTCCAATAAATAGATGCTGAGCTCACTCAAAGTCCTCCAACACTTGAGTGCAGAGCCGGACTCTGATATTTAAATATCGGGGGTTCAGTGGCTGTTTGGTCAACATCTCTTGGCGGGTGAATCTGGCAATGCTTACTTGGAGGCTGCTGTTGGAGAAGGCAGGATGATTCTCTCCCCCAGGAAGCTGACGTTTGCATAATTCCTTTCACTTTTTATCCCCGACCCCAGAAATGAGACAGCTTCTCCAAGCCCTTCCTCCGGAGGGAATCTGGAGTCCCTTGTGGCTGAGCTGGAGAAGACAGTGGCTTCCCTACGGAAACAGGTAAAACGTTGTGCCCCAATGTTTGTCTTTCTTGGAGTCACCCCAGGAGCAGGATTTAGCTGTTTGCAGTGGGCGGCCTCGGAGAATTCTGTGTCCTCTAGAGCCAAGAGCAGCCATCTGATCAGAAGGTACTAGTGGCAGGTTCAGAAGAGGTAGAGTAGGGAGAGAGATGAAGCTCTGTGAGCTCAACCCTCTACCACCGTAGGGTAAAGTGCAAGTTTGAGCGTCTCTGAAGATAACTTGAACCAGCACGTTCTTCTCGTATTTAGAACGGGTTAAAGATTATCTGTGCAATGATGCAGACTCCTCCTAGAGCTGCTGCTTTCTCGTCCCCACCAGGTCAATGCACTAGAGAGCCAGCTGAGGTGGCACCACAGGAGCACCAACATGCAGGGACGGAGGAAGAAGACTGGAGACAAACAGAGACAAAGATGACTGCGTTGCCTGTTCATACAAGGTCAGTCTGTTCGTTCTGGGATGGAGTCCAAGAGGTGGCTCAACGTGATGCCGCTGAGCATACGGTGGGGACACCTCAGGAGTCTTCACATGCAGAAGAGACTGCTGCGGAAAGGAGTGGAGCAATCCGGTGATGAATGGGACACGAGGTAATAGGCTTAAATGCAGCAGCTTAGACACTCATTTTAACCAGTAACGATTAGTGACTCACCGGAATGGGTTGTCTGGGGACCTTGTGGCGTATCCATTCCTGGAGGTCCTTTAAGAACTGGTTTGGCAAAGATGGGGAAAGACATAAGTATAGGATGGACGAGGTGGATTGGGCGAGGTCTCTCGGGCCCATTCTCCTGGGACTCTGGGTAGGTTTCTACTAACAACGCTTAATATCATAGCCCCAAATCCAACAGCCTCCAAAGGACCTTTGTGAGGAGAGGTATCACAAAGCTCAGTGCTGGAGTTGCTGGACTGGTTCCTCCTTGTGGTAACAAGAACATCTGGGCAGGTGGAGCAATCTGTCATTTGCTTACATACTGGCAGAGATTTCCCCCTCAACATCTGAGTCATTGTGCACCTCGCTTCTGTAGGCACCAGTCCTCTCTTGGCCCAGGGAGCAAGGCTGTGAAGTGCAGGTTTCAAGTCACTGTCGGCACCCACCAGCCTGGGGCCTCCTGCTGTGGCCGAAAGCTGGCAGAAAGTTGCTGGATCCCTGGTCCCTGGTGTTTAGGGGCATGGAGAGCAGAGATTCAGCACCCTCAGCCTGCTTCCCAAGGAGATCCCTGCAGCCTTGAAAGAGAGGACGAACAGCTCGCTGGCACCTGCCAGTCTGCAGGAGGTGTTGGATATTTTTTATGTGTTGCAAATGATTCCTCCAGGGACAGGAGCAGAGGAGTTCTGCAGAAGCTTTCTTCTGCCAGAAGGTCTTTACTAGAAGGAGCATCCTCTAGAGGGTAGATTACAGGACAGGGCAAGGGAAGGCTGCTCCATGCTGATAATCTCAGCAGAAAGCAGGAGCCTGTTGGCTGCCCACACTGTTTCCCAGCCTGATTCGGTGTGTCGGTGCTTGGAGATCTTCCAGTCGAACAGCAAATCCCCTTGAGAAATTGGACATAAATTGCAGTGTGACCTGAGCTGGCTTTTCCTTGCCATCATTTCAGATCCTTGAGGAGCTCTCTAGGGTTTGCAAGGTCCCTGGAAAGTATTTCGGTGGGTGTAAAGAGCTCTTGGTGGTCCTGTGCTGTGGTCATGCCTGCCCCAGACCTGCCAGACGCTGTACGCTCAGCTCACTCTGCCACCAGCTGCCTCCCATAGAGCTTTTCTGCTTGCTTGTGCCATTTCAGGTGCCCTGGGACCTGCCCTCCTGCTCTCCACCAGCCAGTCCCACCCAATCCTACAGGGCTCAGAAACAGCAGCCACAAGACCCCCCCGATGCTCTGCCTCCTCTCACAGCTCCTGCACTGCTCCCTGCCCCAGGCCGACTGTACTTCTGCCTGTCTCCAACCCTCTGCACTGACAGTCGACGAGTCCCACAGCCCCTGAACCGTTCCTGCTCTTGTCAGCCTCCTGGGGATGGTGACACACCAGCAATCTGCTGAGATGCCTCTTTCTTCCACAGTCCCCAGGAAATGGAGCAGAACTGAAGCTGCTTTTAGTGCCCCTGTTCTGCTCTGCTCCTCTTCCCACGCAGCGCTGTCGTCATCCGCCGCCCCTTGTCTGAAATGTCCCGTGGGCACCCAACCAAAACGGTTCATTAAGAGGCAAACCCTTTCTCATATGCACTGTGGTGCCAGGAAGCATCTGGAGAAATCAGAAAGAAA
>WEIS01093960.1:0-16443 GCA_013389965.1 Todus mexicanus
CACTCGGAGTTCTCTTTTTACTTTAGAAAGAGCTGTGGTGTCAATCCCAATGTAGCCAGAGGTAGAACATTAAAAAGGGAAAAAAAAGTGAAAAAAAATGAAGGAAAAAAGATTTCAATTACCTGACCAGTGCATAATGTGCTTGGCCATCTTGCTGCAAAACTAGTAGGAATCTTGTGTCTGTAAAGAGAGAGGGTGAAAGACAGACCTTCAGGGAGAAAAAGAGGTCCACTAGTTTATAAAATAGTTTCTTTTTAAAATGCAATAACCATAGAAAAAGACCCTTAGGATGGAAACAGGAGTTCTCTGTGAAGACTTTTCATGCTGATCAGCAGTGTCAAGATGTAAAAAGAAAAATGCCAGTGACAGAAAGATCACTTCATTTGCAAATATAATAGTCTCTAAAAGAGGTGTTCCTACAGACAAATACATTACTCTCCTTGCCACTCATTAGTGCGTGGTTAGTGTAAGGGACATCACAATCATGCAGACAGTAAATGAGGAAGCAGGTAACTAACCTGCAGCACTTGGAGAGTTGCGTATTGAAAACTTGGCCTCCTGAGGAAACAGCACAATACCCTGAGATGCAATATAAAACATTTATAACCTCCCTTTTAAAAGGCTCGCAGAGGGGAATTTTCAGCTTTTCTACTTTGTTGCGGAATGCTTCACTGGAAGAAATACACTGAAGAAAGGGGCAGGAAGAGCAAGTTTGCAGTAATTATCATGCTTTAGAGCTTTTTGCTGGCAACTTTCTGGGTCATTTCTAGAAACTAAAATATTGGACAGCAATCAAATATGTAAATACAGTCATTCCCATATAAAACAGGAATAGAAGATATAATGTTAAAAATATTTTATGTGTGCGTCACATGCACATGTACACATATGGAGTTTCAAACTGAGTAGTGCAACTACCAGGTAGGTAAAGCCTCGTGTTTCAGGTGTAGAGCCCAGTGACATACAAACAAGCAGTTACGACATCTGATATACCTTTGTAGCCATGAAAAGATCTCTCCTCATTTTTTGCTGTGAAAATATGTATTTAAACAGTTAAATAACATATACAGTGCATGTATTTCCTAAATTGCTGCAGAAATCAGTGACATATGACAGGATGTCCACTTTATTTAATGTTGCTAGGAAAAGTTAATCAAATCTCGTAACATAGTGTAAAAGGAAAAAAAGAAAAAAAAAAACTAATAGAAAAAGGAATTCTTTTCATTTAGTTCCACCTCTTATTCAGGCATCCCAATAGAGAATTTCATGTTCCCTCCAAATTTATGCTAAGTTTTACCATCTGAAGACATGTATTTAAAATTAGTAGTTTTAAAAGAGAAATCTTGTTTTAATTACATTTTAATCCACCCACAGCAATGCTGCATTTTATTGATTTGTTTAGCCAATGCTCATACCTCTTGTGTACTCACAAATGCAAACTTTTGAGTATCATCAGGAAATCTCATTTACTCAAGTCAAATACATAGACACATAGACTGAACAGAGCAGAAACCAAAAATCCTTTCTCTGCCTCTGGCTTGCTCTCATTCTTCTTAAGAAGAAGTTATTATTACTCCGAGCCATGTTTGCGCATCCAACCTCCACTGGGAGGGAAAGGTTCACAACAAGGAGATGTTCTAACTGCCACTTGTCTCAGTTTCATACCAGAAATCATTTTTAATGAGCACGTTCACTCTTTTCTGGGCAAACCCCACCATATCACGTCGCCCTGAGCCAGAACACCTGGGAGTCTTCAGTAAGGTTTTGTGCGTTGCAAGCAGACCAAAAATAGGCCTGCAAAAGATCCCATGATAAATTGCTAGCTGGTGTGAGTCACCTTTGGAACATGAACTGGTGTGCTCCATTATTCTGTTTGCAGCGTTTGTATGAGAAAGTTCAGTAAACTTGACTATAAAAGTTATGAGCAGTTTAAATGTGTACAAAAGAAGTGAGTTCATGTGTTTCCTGATGCAGATGGTGATGGAAACTAAGAGCACATAATACTCAAAGTACAAAAACCCAAGGAGTCTTATTTAGTGTGACTTGTCAGTGTCCCTCCACACATTTCGACCAAGGCAGTGGCATTGGCCAGTGCACTGCACAGTGAACTGCTTCAGCTTAAGAAAATAATGTAGAGGGTATTTCTTGTGTTCATGAACATAAACTCATACTAGGTGCTACTGGGAATTTAAGTCAAAAGAACCTCAACAAAAAGTTAGTTAGAAAGGTTTAATTCTACTCTCCCTATAATGTAGGCTGAAACCCCACAGTTCCCCATCCACTCTTTAAATCTGGGTCCTTTTATATCCAGAAATCCGGCTCTAATTTCCCCCTACAAGTTTGCAGATCCCAGCACAGGATTGGTTCAGATGGCATAACAGTGGAAATACCTGGTCCCAGTCCAGAGAAGCCCTACTGCCAGTGTCGTAGCGGAGACTGACTGGTGCTGTACAGATTTCCCATACAATATTAATCTCACTCTTTTGGTACCAAACAGGGCCAATTAGCTCTGTAGCATGGATTCTTCTTTTACACCCTTCAACACCGTTCTGTACTTATCGGAAGAGTTCGGCAAGCTTGCTGCCGGAGCGTAAGGCTCATATATTGTGCTTCTCAGGAAAAAATGAAAAAAAAAAGAAAAAGAAAAAAAAGAGATGAGTTTGTCTCTCTTGTGAAGAAATGTATGTTTTATTATCATTTCTCACAATCAGGCCAGCTCAGTAGTCTTCAAAACCAGGGTAAACCTCCCTTCCTGATGACATTGCTCATTTACCAGCAGTGAGAGAAATGCCCAAAGAAAGATTTGCAGCAGTGGCTGAGCAGAGCATGGTACAAGAAACCATAATATTGGGCAATGCTTCCGCCCAGCATCAGACTAAATAAATCTAGCACAGATGCAAACTAGCATAATTTTACCCTGCTCATGCCTCTAACTGAAGAAAGGTATTTGGAGACCTTTCGTCTCTTCTCCAGAGTCTCTAAACTTGCAATGTAAAGCTGCAGTCGCTTTCAATAAAAAGTGACATAGCAGTAGAGGAACTTCAGAGCAACTTAAGGCAGCCCTGGGCTTTTTTGTTGGGTGATGACTTCTCTTCCATTGTTTATTTTGAATGTATTTCAAGAATAATCTGTTTTATGTAAGGTAAACTACTATATTCCTCAAAAGAACCATGAAGAGTAGCAAAGTTAGTCTTGTCTGATACTGGAGAGAGAGAAGTCACAAACTCACATTCATGATGAGGAATGTATTGCTGCCTGATAACAACTCGCTGTCTTCTCAGCCTGAGGATCACAATCTAGCTACTCTTTCTTTTCTTTTGGTCTTGTGAACTCCCTGTTGATTCAAAGACTAACTGTTTCAAATAAGATGTCAGAGCAAATATAAAGAAGCCATAGGGTAAAAGTTACAATATAGCTAATATATATAGCTAATACGAGTCTGAAAAAGCAGGAGTTGAAAAAAATACTTTGCTGGGTATTTAATAATATGGATTAAAAAACTTGATCCTTCTAAGATTGAAGACATTATTGCATCTGTGATAGTTTTCTACAATCTTTAAGTCATTCATGTATTAAACTTCAGGGCAGAGACATTAAAGGAGGGTCGACCTGAGGGAATTCTTCAGGCTGCTCTGGGAATTTGAGAAAGAACGTCTGAACTCCTCTGGGAGCCTAATGCTCTGTAATAAATGTAACTACTGAATTATTCATCCAAAGAGCATATACTCTCGTAAATGGTAAGCAGCAGCTGAGAAAGTGACCAGAAGACTATTTTCTAGGAAGCCTGGACTGTGACACTCGGAATGTCATTGTTTGAACTGTCTGAGATAGATACAGCTGCTCTGATTAAGTAGCCTTAGGACAATGCTCTCAAGTCCAAGTGCTTCCCTACATTCATGGGGGTTATATCCTCTATTACCCAATGTTCACAGATGGGTGACATGTAGCAAATAATACTCTGTCTTGTTTTTTAGCCAGAATGTCATTTGGAACAAACAGCTTGCTCCACAATGCCAGGAGGCATTGCACCAAGGCAAGGCACATCTAATAGACCATGCTGAGCAAGGCAATGCTTCCCAGCAGGTTCTGCCAACCCCACCACAGATGGCTGGTGTGTGAGCCATCAGCCCAGTGAGGCAAGCTCCTACCAGTTGGCTGACTCATGGTGGCTTGCCAGAGCACCTGCAGGAAGGCAGCGAGGGCCAGGAGCTGCTGTTTTGCCCAGAGCAAAGTTGGGTAGGATGTTACCCAAGGGAAAGTAACAGCTTCCAGCCTTGAGTCTGCCTCCTTGCTCTTTTTGCCCTCCTTTGAGCGCTCTTCAGCTCAGAGAACTGCTCCCTAGAGGGCCAGGGTCCTATCTGCTGTGTTAAAGAAAATGTCAAATCCTGAAGGTGATACTTCTTTCTACAAGTATTGAGAAATGCCTAAAAGCATGCTATGGTCCTGAAAAACATTTCAACATTTTACCTGTGTTTCAAAGATGGGAATATGAGCACTGGGGTTTGTACTGAAAAGCAAAAGAAGGGAAGAAATGTGGGATAACAGTATCCAGAATAGTCCTCAGAAGGTAGGGCAGCAGTTATTTTTACTTGCCTTGAGATCGTGAGGAGGGATAAGGTCTTTTTTCTAACATCTAAAGAAACAGAGGGGAGAGACCAGAGCAGATGTACCAAAGAAATTATAATATCCATATGAGGAACTGCACACATTGCTGGAGGTGTGCAGAACTAATCTCTTACAGCAAGTAAGTGGCGGGAAAAAGGTGACCGGAGGCACCATAGCTTATATTACTCTCTTTCTAGAAGGTAATTGCCTATAATATCAGACGAAATGTATCACAGGAAGTAATGATGAAGAACTGTTTAGTTGTCTGAATAATTATTTTAATAATGCACAACGTTAGGTAGATTATTCTGAGAATCCAGCAAAACTGCCTGTAAATTGCCCATTGGCAGTCAAAAAATGAAAAGGCAATTTCTACTCCATTTCTAACATTTATTTTTTTTTGCACTGATTTCATCTACCTTTCTATGCAGGCAGTGCACTGAGAAGGAAGGCGGGAGGTAATATTTCTTCAGCCACTTGTGGCATCTTCATTATCCACTGGCTATTCTAGATTTCCCATTGTATCAACAGGGATGGACACCTTCAGAGGGCAGCTCTGAGTATCTGAGCTGTTGCTTTATATATCAACTGCTAAAGATTTTTGTTCAAGAGAGTAGTGCTTTTTCTCAGGCCAAACCAGAGTATAGGGTGGCTGGCTTCTCCTAGAGCTGACTAACCATACCCTCTCTGCACACTCATTTTACCGAGTCTTTTCTGGATGCCCCTATAGCACCAAGACTTAACAGCTGTTTTTCAAAAGAAAGCACTTGAAATATAGCAACTCTGAGTCCTTTGGCCACTGATCCAATAAGAAGCAGTACTTGCAGGTCCTGACTAACCATGTATTAAGCAAGGAAAGAAGGCAGACAGTAACCAGCAATTGCTCTCTGTGTAAGATATAGTAAGAGAAGAAGAGCTGAGGGGAAATCAGTTGTTGCCCATGTCTCAGACCCTTATTTTAGAAAATCACCACAGTGCCCACCTTTGTTAAATACAGCCTTACTGCAAACACTGTATCATTTCCTCATGTCAATGTGAAATAGTGCTTCTGCTACTGGTTAAAGTACAGCTTCTTCATGAAAACATCCAGCTTATGCTTGTGAAGGACTGAAATTCAAGTCTCACATCCTTCAATGCAGAGAAGCAGCACAGGTTTGCTCTGCTTCTGGAAGGGGAATGTCAAACCAGGACAGGAAGGAATGGGAAACTTCTCCGCCTATTGAGACTTTTACTGTTCCTTGTAGGATAATTCCTCCCGAGTAGGTAGCTGAAATACAGAAACATAATTCTTAGTTCTCTAAGCTGTGCTAAGGAGCAGTGCTTCTGGTACTAAAATCTTGAAGTTCACTGTCCCAAACCAGCAGACACCCATACCCTGTCCCAGGATATGCTGGCTCTGAATCCTAGTGTACACTAGAGAGTGTGAAGAACTCAAGAGCTTTGGAGATGCTTGGGGAAAAAAGCACAGTTCCCCTGTTTTGTGAAAGAACAGATGTGAGACACTCTGGTGCCATGGCTGACGGAGAGTTGGGTGCCCTCCCTAGGTTTCGCCATCAATTGTACGCAAAATGCATCATGCTGGGTGTTCAGTACTGCAATACACATCTAAGTGCACAATCCTGCCCCACTCTCCAGTGTCTACACACTGCAGTAGAGGTAGGATCTTGCCCAGCACCAGGGCTGAGCACTGTGCCTGCAGGTGCCTACCAGGAAGGAAAGTTTGTGGTGTGAAAATCCACTGTGAAGCTACCTTTTTCTCAACCTCTGAGTCAGGCATGTGAGTTCCAAAAAGGGGATATACTCTCCTTCCTTGTTTTCTTATCAGTTAGGTTTTCTGCTCAGTATATAAGCTGGTTTTGAACACTACTTTGAAACCCTTCACTGCCTCACTGTGTGTAGCCTGAGATTTCCTCCTGCAGCCAAGCAAGGAGATAGTTACTTGGTTCTGATTCCAGGTCAAGGGTTGTTGACTCCTTCTTTGTATTCTTAATTTAGACATGGGTAGTGCTTCTGACTGCTTCAAACCATTTTCTTCTTTCTCATAGCTGGTAAGGAAGAGGTTTTTCCCTTCTCCAACGTTCCGATGTGTTTGTGACACCCTAAGTCTCTAGTTAGATTCTACAAAAATACACAGTAGGAGGAAAAATCACTCTCCTGAAGAAATTGCCTACTTTTCACCAGACTGTGAACACTTTTGCAGCATCTATGTATGCTTTGCAAATTTAATTCACCAAATGCTTCACCAAAGCATATGTATGGTAATTATTGATTTTTTTAGGATCAAAATAATATATTGATTTCGTAATAACAAGCATAAAAAACTGAACAAAAATACTGTTCTAATTCAGATTAGCATCCTCATACACAGTATATACAGTTTCAATTAAACTTTTTTTTCCTTTGACCAAAAAAAGACAGTGATCCACCTGTTAATTTGTTTATTTTTTAATGTAATAGAAGTAAAAGCTATCTTTGAAGAAATGAGGTAATGTCCATCAATAATTTAGTTGGAACAGCTATAATATTTAAAGGTAATCATTGACTGGGCCATTTATTAGCCCTGACAGAGTGAATACAGTGTCAGATATCACTGAAAAGCCTGGAAAATTAAGGCATCAACCCTGCAAACTCTGACATACTTGCCAGTCAAACTAGTCTCCAGGATATAGTTAAAACGGGTCATAACCCTTTGCTTGAAGTAAATGCATTTAAGTCTGTTCATGCTTTGAATCGTTGTCTCTCTGGCTGCAGGGAAAATGTCAGAGTTAGCTCAGCACTGGAGAAGTTTTATATAAATGTAATATACCTTTTTCTTTTGATAGATCATGTAACATAACTGATAGTCTATATCATTTGTCTATATCATTTGTATTGTAAAAACCGGAAGTAAAAAAAAAATTAAAATTTTAACTGGTAAGCTCTTTCAGTGAGTTTAGGAATATCAATAAGCAATTCCTTTAAATTCTTCAGTGATGTGCAGGAAAGAAAAAACTTCTACTTCAGATTTTTGAATCATATTCACTTGTATTAAAAAACCTCAACATTTCTTCCTTGTATTCTAGTTTAAAGAAAAATAAAATCAGATTGGAATGGTATAGCATCACAACACATTTTATTCATTTAATAACTATGATGTCTGTGACTTTCTGTGAATCCAAGGAAGGAAAAAAACAACCAACTAACCAACACAGCTTTTTCCCTAATTTAACACCTTGTCATACTGGGCTAACTGATAATATATTATGATTAGAAGCAATACTGCTAAAGGAGGAGAAAAATGAAAGACTGAGTATTAAATCTGATCCATGCATCCAAATCAATGTTGCTGCCTCATGCAGAAAATACTATTTTATTGGCATTCTCCACCCCTTTCTCTGATCTGCCACAGTGAACAATGCACCGGTTGACAAGTATACATTAGTCACATTTAGCCTTCTTTGTCCTGAAACAGCAAACAAGACAATAATTGTGGTTGGCTTGTGTTTGGAGAAGAGCCCCGTTGCTGATCACACTCAGCCAATGACTCCTTCAAGCTGCCCATGCCTCAGTGCCCATCTGCCTCCTGAGGGTAGCAAACAACCCAACAGCAGAAGCACCATCCCTGACCCAACGTGTCAACCTGTCCACGCACAACACCCAAACAGAAACAACCTAGCATAGAAATGAAGAGCTGCCACACATCTCCTGCCCAGTTGGAGTTTCATGAGCTGCCCCGTTGCACCCCATGGAGCTGTCTCGCCACTGCCACCACCACTGGATGACTTTATCTTCCCTTTGCAGCCATCAGCTCTTTACTCCCTCCCTGGAGGGCAGGAAGTTTGGGCAGTTCCTGCCAGCATCACAACAGCCGCTTCATTACCACATCAATGCTATAAACTACTGGAGCAGAGCCGTGGAAGCTTCTTCTAAATGAAAAAGGAAACTTTTCTGAGCAAAACGGGAAAAACCAGTTGTGTCCTTTACCAGAGAGCAGTGTGTAGAGCAAACAGTGGCCCACGGTGATACACTGCACAGGCAGTGCAAGCTTAAATGGTTCCAACTCATATGCAAAGTAGACTGGGCTTTTCTAGCTTGGGCTATGCTTAGCTCTAACTCACCCAGTTAATGATTAAAATGTGCATATTTAGTCCTAGAAAATCCCTTCTACCCTGGAAGTAAGATCTCAGTACATTTTTCTTCGTGTTGATTTTCACCCTCTTCCCAGAGTAAAGAATCTGATTTTTCTTTTTCCTCTCCAGATCTAATTTACATTTATCTTAGAGCTACAGCTCCTCATATACAATAAGCATTATTTGCTTCCCCATAAATTGCAGTTTCCATGGACTCTGCCAGAGTTAAAAGAGGTATGGATAGCATCTCAAATTGCAGAAGTGGAAAGAAAGTAAGGGAACATTTGGGTTTATTCATTTCTTTGTAGAAAATCAATAATGTCAGATTATGACAGAAAGACCAGTATTACGAACTAATAAACCTAGCCAGTTACTACATGACAGTCACTGAAGGCAATTAATGTGCCAGGTACCTTCTCATCGTATTTTAAATAAACGAGCCTATTAATCGAATATAAAGAAACTTTTGCACACTGTAACTGGTACAAGTTTTATTGTGCTGCCATCAAGACCAGAAATACCTTAAACTTCAGTGTAAAAAAAAAAAGCTGAAAATTAATACAACCCTGTAAGTTTTACCATGAAAGTTGAAGTAACATTTAGAATCAGAATCATAGAATTGTCTGTCAGGGTTGGAAAGGACCTCAAAGATCATCTAGTTCCAACCCCCCTGCCTTGAGCAGGGGCCCTCTGCCAGGGGCATTATTTAGCACTATCTGAAACCAGCAGATTTGTGTATAGCAACACTTTGGAAGTCCTGTTTCCAGAGGCTGTCTCCCAGGTGAATTCTCAGCTGTCTAATAGTGCAGACAAGCATTGCAGCATTTTCCTCAGTGGAGGAACTAATTTGGGTATTTCATGGAGGCGAAAAAGAGACAAGGAGAAGTAGTTTGCAGGCACATAATACCTTTGAGATCTTTACCCTTTTGGTCAAATGTAGCTGATATTAGCTGACATACGAACAATTATAAAGCAAGACCAGAGAAACAGATCATGTAATCCCAGCTACCTTTGGAAAGTAAGCTATAAAGGCAGAATGGACTGATTCAGCTTTTTTGCCTCACTCATACACTTAGAAAAGCAAATTTGCACTATCCAACCAAAAGCAGAAAAAGTGGTTAGGATGGCTGGTAGAGGGTGGCAGGGGGAAAAAAATGGATACAATTTATCTAAAATTTATGAAACATTAGCCCTTTCTGTCACCCTTTGACCCCAGCAGTTTAAGCCAAATAGCATTATTTTCAACAACAGAAGCAGCGATTTCAGGACAGAAGAGGAATTCCTTCAGTAAAGGCAAAGTTTGAAAGGTCAAGATGCTGATACTGTGCTTCTATGTCAGAAGGAAAAACTTCAACAGAAAAACAATCAGTCAAATTTATCTTTGGTGCAGATCTCAGGTAATTCCACCAACTTCAACAGAAAGATACCCTTCAGCCAGGGATCTTTTCTGGTTTCTGGTAAAGGTGCAGAATACAGAGAGCTTCACTGTCTCCACCCCTGGGTTCCCATGCTAGGAGCCCAATTTAGCCACCAGCTTGAGACTCTGTCTAATTGCACTCTGTTAGTCCTATTTTCAAGTCTTCTGCTGAGACTGGATCTCTGTGTGTTTTAATTTTTGGTGAGGTGGTCATTGTGCCAGTAGTATAGAGAGTTACTATATAGACTTAATAGCTGTTTTCAAACATGTTTCCAAATCTGTAGCTTGATTCACATGTTGAGCCATTACCAGATTGCTGTGCCAAGCATAATCACCACAACCTGCTTTAAATATCTAGACTGAGACAGCTACAGAAAGGGATCAGCAAATGGCATGAGGCAGATGTACAGCAGCTATAGAAACCACAGCTTACACAAAACAAACAAGCATGGGCCATTACCTACAATTTGGTTCACGTTCCTTCAGCTGCGTCATAACATCTGTTGTAAGGAACCTTTTTGGGAGAGCTGAGAAAATATGTTGAACACAAATACTGCTGAACAAAGAATAAAGCCGTTTCAGACTTACTGGTGCTAAAAGGGTATTTAAATGTACTAATAAAGAACCTAATGAGGGATGCCGTTGGTGCCAAAGCAGAACACTAGAGAAAATTAGCTACAGCAACCTCCTTGTGGAGCAGCATGCGTTGCATCACATTGGCACAGGCTATATCAAGACAGTACCATAATTGTTTTAAGCATCATTTTAAAAAACAAACTGTTAAGAGCTTGGCACTGTTTTTATTATCTGATGGCATACAACTGTCACCCCTGAAGATTTTGATTTTCCCTCAAAAAATCTGACACTCATTTCAAAAGTAGATTTCAAATAAGAGGATTTGAAATGAGGATTGGATTTCAGCAAAAAACAGTGACCACAACCTTCTTTACCTCTTTCTGAACCTCCTAGGGTCCACCAAGAAAATATGTCTTCTTATTTAAGCAATAAAAACTGAAAAAAAACCATAAGAAGCAGATGTAAAAGCTGACATCAGAAGTAATGTATTGTGTCGCTATCCTAAGGCACAAATTAAATTCGCACAGCTCACCCCTTAGGGTTCTATTTGCTTAAATTGTAGAACTGGTGGGCTGATGCCCGAGAGAGCACTTTGATGTCAGGAAAGTGCATTCAGACTCTAAGTCAAGATGCTGAGTTTGAAAGGTAGTTAAGTGCATGCAAAGAGAACCAATTTGGGAGCCAATACCATGAGTGGTCATGTGGCTTTATCCAGACGAGGCCACAGCCTTTCTCAAGATCTAGTGGATGGTGGGAATAGCCACTGGTCTGAGCCCCGAGTCTGGAAACTACTGTAATTTCTCCCCAGGAAAGTGTGTTGCACCTCTAGTTGGTAAAGAGGTTTGGCAGACTCTATGCCATTAATTGCAGTTGACCTTGCTGTTAGCATCTATGCTCAGCTTTGAAGAGGATACTTTACAGAGGATCAAAAAGGAAAGCCAGGAGAGATGAGCAGCCGTATGTACTCTAAATCCTAGCATCTTCATGCATCAACCAGCAAAACAAGAAATTAAAATTGGGGGTTAACTAGCTTGATAGAATTATAGAGTCATAGAATCATTGAGGTTGGAAAAGATCTTCAAGATCATCAAGTCCAACCATTAACCTAACAGCGCCAAGTCCACCACTAAACCATGTCCCTAAGCATCACATCTACACATCTTTTAAATACCTCCAGAAATGGTGACACAACCACTCCCCTGAGCAGCCTGTTTCAATGCTTGACAACCCTTTCAGTGAAGAAATTTTTCCTAATATCCAATAAACCTCCACTGGTGCAACTTGAAGTTATTTCTTCTTTTCTTATTGCTTATTAACTTGAGAGAAGAGACTGACATCCACCTTGCTACACCCTCCTTTCAGGTAGTTGTAGAGAGCTATAAGGTCTCTCCTCAGACTCCTTTTCTCCAGGCTAAGCAACCTCAGTTCCCTCAGCTGCTCCTTGTAAGCCTTGTGCTCTAAACCCTTCACCATCTTTGTTGCCTTTCTTTGGACCAGCTCCAGCACCTCAATGTCCTTCTTGTAGTTCAAAGCTGAACATGGTATTCGAGATGCCGCTTCACTAGTGCCAAGTACAGGGGGACAGTCACTTCTCTATTCCTGCTGGCCACACTATTTCTGATACAAGCCAGGATGCTGTTGGCCTTCTTGGCTACCTGGGCACACTGCTGGCTCACATTCACCCACCTGTCAACCAACACCCTCAGGTCCTTTTCTGCCAGGCAGNACCTGCACTAAGAGCAGACCGAAGGGCCTTGCTAACACACTGTCCCTCATACATTGGAGTGTTGCCCCCAGGCTTATCTCTAGTGAGTCTGGTTTTATCCCTTTGTTCTTTCAAATATAGTTTAAAGCTCTTTCAGTGACCCTTGCTAACTCCTGTGCAAAGATGCTTTTCCTGCTTTGAGTCAGGTGTACCCCATCTGTTGCCACCAGGCCTGGTGTTGTGTAAACTGACCCATGATCCAAAAACTCAAAATTCCGTTAGTGACATCAGGCTCAGAGGCAGATATTGATCTGCTCCAACTTCATTGCTGCCTAACTGAAAAGTCGATAGTGGATGGTAATCTGATGGCTTTACAAGGATAGGAAGCTTTCTCTTCAGATCTTTAATCTGTGCCTCAGGGAGGCAGCAAACTTCCCTAAAAAGTGGGTCAAGTCTGCATGTTGGGCCTTTTATTTGTTACAGAAGGGAGTCTCCTATGACAATCACCCATCTGTTTTTCTTTATGGAAACAGAGTATAGGCCAATTTAACCTTGATGACCTGACCTCCGAGCTAGATGAGCCATCATCTTTGTTATTGTCCGGTTCCTCTAGCAGAGCTTCCTACCTATTGTACAAGGGTACTTGGGAAGGTGGGGTAACCACAGAGGAGATGCACCTACTGCACTGGGCAGGAGCTTGTTGCCATTGCCCTCATCTCCTGACTCACTGTGTTCAGACAGATGGAGAAAGGAGAGGGAAACCCCCATATAATGTGTCCTGTCTGCCTGTTGGACCTTTCCCAGGGAAGGTGGGGAGTGATTCCAGTAGTGGCTCTCTCTCTTTGTCTCCAGGGAACTCTTCAACCTACTCACCTCCTTCCAGAGCACTATCACAAAGTGGACCTGGGCACACCTCACACAGGGGTGCTCTCTACTGCTATCCATACCAGTGTAAGAGCTGAGAACACCTACAGCCTGACGCCTGGATGTCTGCATGTTCCCACTGGAGCTCTGTCTGGGCAGCTGTGTCAGTCGTGGTGGGTGCATAGCTTAAGGAGGCCATGGGTTTCTGTTGCGTGGATGCTCCTGTTCCCTGGTCAAGCTGGCCAAGCTTCAGTGCCGTTCCTGCATGACCTTCCACACGAACTGCCATAACCTTGCTGACATACCACCCCTGTTTGCCTGTTTTGATCATGGCGCTCCTGGTTGCTAGTGGTATACACTAGGTGATACACAAATAAATAGAAAAGAGATGGTCCCTGTCATTGAGGTCTTGCGGTTTTAATAGACTAAAAGATTACAGAAAGGAAAGGCTGTTGACCATGTTTTACAGATAAAAGCTGACATATAGGGAGATCAAGACTTCAAAACACAGAATCTACAAGTGCACTTAAACAAGTATTCCTGCTCTTTCCAACTCCAGAAAGCATACCCTTAGTCTGTCAATAGCCCATATACTAAAGTAAGAAGAATTAGATTTTTTGAGGATTTGAGACTAAGAGACTTTCACAGTGGCTGCAACAAATATTTGGTTTTCCCAGATCATATCACAAGTATACTGGAAGCAGAGATAGGAGTAACCACTCAATATAATGCCCTGCCAGTATGCAAGATACAAAACTAGAAATTATCTTCAAGAAGCATGGGGCCTCTTTTTGCCTAGAATCATCACCTATAATAGTTGTTACTAACCCATCTTTTTGCTCAGTGGGGTATTCTGCAATAACAGCCTCAAATATGACATCTAAAGATTTGATTGGTATGTGGAGAGTAGGCGTATGTCAGGTTAGAAGCATGGAATGTGGAGCATTTTGTTTTCTCCAAGGATTATTGAATGATATTCTTCAAATAAGCCAGTCAATGCATTTAATGAAATTTTCTGCCATACATTATTAATTTTTTCATTATTTTCACATCTTACACAAGGAAAATTTCCCCCAAAAGTTTAAATAAAATATTTGCAACTTAGTTTATTTTATTGAGCTCTATCTTGTGCTTTCTTTTTCATGAACACATTCCATCAAAACAAGTAGTTTGAAAAGAAGGGGCAGTGATATAATAGACACAGACCAGAGCTAAAGAAAAAAATCCAGCAGTGCGTTTTGTGTTTTAATACCTGGAAGGTAGGGCTCAGAAGGGGAATGACATGAGTTTCTCTGTGAACAAATATCAAGTGTGCAGTGGAAGGGAATAACAGAGAACTTTCTCAGGGCTGCCACTAGAGAAGTGAAAATAACCCTTTACCAGGAGAAAGAGTTATATGTGCCTCACCGACAGAGCAGGACATGCTGAACTATGTAGGCTTGCTAATCCTTTTAAAATTATTTGGTATTGGTTTTGTACCAGCTTGTATTAATTTCCAGTGAATGGCTGGAAAAGGTCACTCATGCATTGTGAAGAACTGGGAGGCATCTGAGCAGAGCTGGTTGCCAGAATTTAATGAAGTGATCCAGCCTGTGCATATGTTTGTAACATGTCATAGCAATGATAATGGAAAGCATATGTATCGTCCTTTTTTTTTTTTTCTTTTTTCTTCTTCCTTCGATAGACACAGGAGTTAAAAATGGGATAGATAAACTAATAGGAGGAAGAGGAAGGGAAGCTAATAGTTCATCCTATTCTGTAACAAGCTGTCGTTTTCAAGATATTTTGTCTCTGGTTATCTGAATGCATACATAGAATCACTGACCTGCTGGGAATATAATAAGGGAAATCCAAGTTTAAGCTGCAGCTCTATGCCCAATTTCCATATTTTCCCAAGGGTGGGCTGTCAGCTATTTCTCTATATACTACTTTCCACATTATAAGTGATGCATTAGGCCTAATGCATCTTTCCTGCCTGAAACCTGTCTGCTTGGTGTTGACTAGAAAGTTCCACATGAAAATCATTGGTGAACAAGTTAGAGGGAAATTACATTAAAAACAAACAGAAAATTGTTTAAGCTATAATTTACATTGTTTATTATGGAGACAAAATGCTGATCATTGGCTAACCAGTTCCGTGCGGGAGTCTCCAGAGTAGGAATCATAACGTTCAACCACCCTGCTCAAGCAGGATCACTGGAGCAAGTTTGCACAGGGCCAGGCCCAGTCAGATTTTGAGTACCCCCAAGGATGGAGACTCCACAGCCTATGAAAGCAACCTGTTCCAGGGCACCCATGGTTTTTTTATGCCAAGATGCCTTCAAGCAAGTTGTCCCCAGTCTGTATTCATGCACTTGGTTATTCCTCTCCTGGGGCAGGACTTTGCATTTGTCCTTGTTGAACTTCATGAGATTCTTCTCAGTTTATTTCTCCAGCCTGTTAAGGTCCCTTTGAATGGCAGCACAACACTAAACTAAGAAGCTGTTTCTCAAGGCATCAAGCTTGTAACTCCTACTTAGCTTTTAAGTGAGAGCTTTAAGCCTAAGTACTTTGGTGGATCTAGTGTCAAATTCCTGCAGTATTTTCCCAAACAGGTTGACAGGAAAAATTATCCCAGTCATCTGAAGATGATTCTGAGATGTGGGAGATCCAGGCCCAAGAACCTGATCTACTTGACTCATAAGAAATGGCTTTAAATTTAGTGTAGGCTCCTGCTGGAGCAGTTGCAGTTCATGTAGTCCTTGTCACAGGTCTGCTTTATCCCAAATAAGCAAACCAGTCATTCAGTTTCCTTTAATTCTTCTAAGGCTGTATCAATATCTTTTTTTTTTTTTTTCCAGAAGAGCATAGCAATTTCCTTTAGATTCAGTCTGACTTTGTAGAAGATTCTTGGCCAAGGCGGGTGACAATTCCATTTATGTTTTGTGTCTACCTAGAAATGAGAGAGAACTACTAAGTGTATATTCATCTGCAGATAGAGCCTCTCAAATATCTTCTATAGCTATTCCTTATTCCTTATTTTAGCCCAAAACTCAGCCACTAAAACCAGGTGCAATCAAAATAATTCTTTTTTCTTTTTCCATAAAAAAGAGGATCAGATAAATACTGAAAAAGCCAAAATTTCTCAGTGTGGGCAACGTAGAAGAGATCTATCTAATTTTTTAAAA